>JAACJT020000105.1:2159869-2180205 GCA_009936485.2 Gymnarchus niloticus
GGGGGAGGGGGGAGGGGGGGGGGGGAGGGGGAAGGGGGGGAAGGGTGGGGGGGAGGGGGGGGGGGAGGGAGTAAGGTGTTGAGTGATTTGACATTTTTATGTCAAACTCACTTTATGGTAAATTGGTAAAATTAAAAATGCTAACTTGTTGCAAGAAGTACATCCGTATATATGATTGTAAAGTAATGTTTATTTGGTTGGCCGTAGGCTTTCATGCCTCTAGAAGCAAACAGTGGCAAAAACAATTTTGTAGTTTGCTTGCTTGCCACTGTAGTTTTGTAGAAACTTTGTTTTAAACTTTGGCTTTCTTGGTCCTTAAGGCTTGGGTGGAGTTGTCAATACTTGATTGGAAAGAACTTCTTAATTTCCCCCTCTTTAATCAAAGTGTTTTTGTTTTGTGTGTGGGGCCATACACAAAAACCCTACAGCAAAGCAACTGCATTTTTACTAAAATCCACTGACTTCCTGTTTTGTTTTTGCCGACCACACTGGTTTGGTTGGTTTTCGCAAAGGCTGTGTTTGAGAACAATTTACAGTACAGTAGCTGATTGGTGCAAGTGTGATGACATGTGACTCTGCACTCTCGCAACAACGTGGATGCATGTGAGTCGTGTTTTGGCAGCGAATCTTGTACAATGGAAGGGCGTAACTGGACACCGCCCACTTTGCCCATCAGTGGACCAACTGCCCTCCTCTAGATAGGAGAGATGTCGTGTGTTTGGTTTGTTTACCTGGTGCTTTGCTGTTATTTCTGATTTCCTGTTGATGAGAGCCATACTTTAAAGGTACTGTAAAGCCTGAGAAAAGCTTTAGCTCATTTGGCTGTTTCCCATTGAGCTTCAGGGCAGGTTACATGTTTCCTTCCCTCTGTCCTTGTGTAGTCATATTTCCTGACAGTGCTTGGATCAGAGTCAGACATAATATGGTGACAGAGTTAGGAGCCCGTCTGCGTGGAACAGTGCAGTTTAAAGGGCTGGAAAGTGAACTTGGATGGGGTTTGTGCTTTTTTTTTTTTTTTTGAGACTGCCCTTAGGTGGGGGGTGGGGCCAACATTGAAGCTTGTGGTAAGACCCATGTATTTCAGAAGCAAATAGTGTAAATGGTGGCTGTCCAGTGTGTATTTCTCACGCCATTTTATATTTTTGTTGCTTGTGTGGCTTTCAGCCAAAGTGCTAATGCTGGTTCCTGTCTCTGCATGACTTTGAGTGTGAATAAGACTTGGTGTGAGTTTGTACAAACAGAACCATGCCCTATGCTTCATAGATGAAGACAGGGAGGAGTTTTGAGGCATCTGAAACTGGGGGGGTTAGAGTGGGCCCAAAATTAATATGATGAGATGCCAGGGTATGGTAGTTTTTGACAGTTTCTCTTGTGATAATTTCACGATTTATTTTTAGAACTATTTTGGTTATTCAAATCAAGCTGATAACATTCACTTTCACCCCAAACTTTTAAAGAAATCTAAACTACAAATGAGAGGATGTATTTGTTTGGGGCAGGTGGAGTTAAAAATGTGTTAAATGACAGGTGTCAGATGGCATGTATTTGCATGTAAAAGGGATGAGTCCATGTTAATGCAGTGTGGCTGTCCGATTGAGATTTCATATACCAGTCAATGTGACACACCTTCAAGCTATTGACGCTCATCATGCATGGCATAGAATTGTGAATCCCTCAGTAATCCCCCCATTTGTAGACTGGGGGTAAGTGGCACTGACTGTTGGTGTGAGGCATCCTATTTCCTTCCTTCCTTCCTTTAGGAGATCAGGGGCTGCAAACCAGTGGGGTAGGTGGAGACAGCCTGGATGATAGTACAGCCATGGATGATGGCGGGGAGACCAGCCCACAACCGCCCAGTCGTCGTACGCGGCGGGAGGCCTGCACTTGTCCATACTGCAAGGATGGCGAAGGACGGTATGTATCTGGAGTTCCTGGGTGATGGAAATATTGTGCATTTTTATCTATGGTTTTTGCTTTGTGTATGTCCCCACATGCTTCCATATCTTAGAGACTGAGTCTGGGTGATATCTGTGCAGTAAATCTTAGCATTACAACTTCTGCAGAAGTTTTCGTGGCAGCGGCCCTATCATTGTGTGTTGCTTCTACACTGTCATTCATCATGATGATCTGTTAGGTCCTCATGTCTGAACTTAATTGATGTGTGGTCATATCACTGCAGCAGCGACCCTGGCAAAAAGAAGCAGCACATCTGTCACATCCCAGGCTGTGGGAAGGTGTACGGCAAGACGTCCCACCTGAGGGCCCACCTGCGATGGCACACTGGAGAGAGGCCCTTTGTCTGCTCCTGGTCCTTCTGCGGAAAGCGCTTTACTCGCTCTGACGAGCTGCAGCGACATAAGCGCACGCATACTGGTAAGAACGAGGATTGTGTCTATTTTTAGTAGTTTGTTTTAAGCTAAAAACGGTCTACTCACAAAACTCTTTGGTCATTAGGAGAAAAGAAGTTTTCGTGCCCGGAGTGTCCCAAACGCTTCATGCGAAGTGATCACTTGTCCAAGCACATCAAAACTCACCTGAACAAGAAGGTACCGGCTACCAATGCAACCACAGAAAGCTCCTCTGCCAACCCTGGCTCGGACTCTGTGGCTGCTGGCGGGGTCCCATCTGACCAGCATGCCCTCATCACCATGGAGACCTTGTCGCCAGAAAGCATCTCACGACTAGCCAGGAGTGGTGTTAATGTCATGCAGGTGGCTGACATCCACTCCATTAACATGAACAGCAATGGCTACTGAGGCCAACGATGGTGGCTAGATGAAACGTGGGCTGTGGATTAGGAACTACTGGGCTGGGCTGGGGGAGGGATGTGGGAATGATGTAGGAATGTGGGCAGGAGCTTGGAGGTAGTGGGATTGGCTGATTTTGGGGGGGGGGGGGGGGGGGTGGGGCTGACCTGGAAAGCAGGGTTTTAGTTGGAGGACCCTTGTTTCTGAAGGACATGCAGCTGATGAAGCTATACTGCAAAAGGGGACAAAAATATCAGGATTTCAGCAGAAACGTGTGTACTTCAGGGGTTTTTTTTTTTTTTTTTTTTTTCTTATTCCATCCCTTTGCCCCACCCCCTCCCTTTTAAACTGCCACCCCCCTCTTCCTCCACAACCACTTGGAGCTATAAAGGACAGTCAGCAGAGTTTGGAGGAGTTTGTGCTGAGAGAAGCTTCTGCTCCAAGTCTGCACACTACACTCTCCCAGCAAGTGCCCTTTCCTCTCAGGTTGCCTCTGCCTGCTCCAGCAGAGTGTACTCCACTGTAGGGTTCATTAAGTCACCGTGGTGCTGGGCAAAGTCATCCTGGGACGGCTTGGACTCAGTCAGTGGATGTGTAGACCACCTCACAGCTGAGGAAAGCTCAGCTGGGTCCAGTGGCATCAGTCTCAGGAGCACTAAATACTTATGAGTGAAAGGACACTGAATTTATGGTTGTCTTTTTTTTTTTTTTTTTGCCTTTTTATATGAACAATAATATAGGTAAACATGTATAAGCCATCAAGCTTTGATAAACCTATCAGCAGTTTTGTTTGTTTTTGGATAGTGTGCTTTTTGTATATATTTTCTAGATTTGAAAATCTACAGCAACTCACCGTAGTACAGATCAACTTATATGGTTGCCAGACGTTGCCTTTCTGCTGTGTGCCTCATACACGAACAATCTTAAATCTGTTATAGTCATTGTTGTTTTTGTTAATTTTTATATAAATAGATCTTGTGTGACCAAGTTTATAGCTGGGTATAGAGAATGTTGCTGAGGGTGACGTGTCAGATACAGCCCACCTCTGTCCGGTAGGCTTTCTGAGGAAGCATCTTCAGGCTCTATCACTCCAAGGATGGATGTTGGCCATTAACTTGGCAAAGTTGGTGCAGTTCATTCTCACCCTGTCCTTCATGTATATTTTGGGTTCAGTTCCAGTAGATTTTGGTTTATTTAACTGATGAGCGCATTTTTTTTTTTATTATAATGCCTATCAATATTTCAAACGTTAAAATTTCTGCTCAAACCAAAGGTCTTGAATATAATATGGAGTTTGTGGAGGCAAAACCATGCCCACTGTTGTGGGCTTAAAGTAGGATGGACTGTAGCCTTGGGCCGAATCACACTCAAGAGTCATGGAACAGTATGGAAGCTGGCTCGCTTTCCTTCCACCACCTGGACTGCTGTGAAATGCTACTCCTATTCCTGTGATATATTCAGGGTCCCCCACTCCCCCACAGGAGAGGCTGGGTGTTCTGGAAGCAAACCTAAATGGAATTGACGTGCTGTGCCATATGTTGGATGAATTTTTTTTTTTCCCCCTCTTTCCATCAGATTAAAAGGTGTAACTGGTGGTGATCTGTCTTTTAACGTAACATTTAAGGTGTACCTTTTTAAACCATTTTATTCAAAATTGACCGAATGGCATTACAGGTTAACATGGGATGGGCTGTATAATCAGAAGTAGTTTCAGGAGAGAATGTTAAACCTCTAAAAGGGCAATATACAGCTGTTATTTAAAGTATCTCTTTGGGCATGTCAGGTGTCTGAAATATATTTATATATATATATACATATATAATGCCAGGGACAGTATTTGGCTGGTATAAACTTCTTTCCAGGGAACTTTATTTGGTGCCCTTTCACATCATGAATTCTTTATACGATTTTGCTTTTGTTTTATAAATTGATATGAGGGGGCTGATCTTTTCCTTGTGGGTACCATTACTGCAGATGGCAACAGCAGGATTAAAGTTCTTATGAACTCAAAGTGTTTCTGTTTGTCACTCACTGTCATTGTCTGGGAAACAATACCTAGGGACACCTGTTTAGACATGCCTCTCTTTGGTGTTGTCACCTAGGCCTTTGTGTGTATGAGTAAGGCCATTCCAGTAATATTGCTGAAGTGTAGAAGGGAGCCATGTCATTTCTGTGGTACACTATTAGGAAGGGGTTAGAACTCTCCTTCTTACAAGGTGTGGCTGTTTAGCTGAGCACCTTAGCTGAGCCATTTCAATGCCTAAATGTAATTCCATGGAATTGTGCTACTCCTTAAACCAGCAGGATGATTTCATGCATGTAGTACAATAGCCACATCAAGACATTGCGTCAAAATCCTTTGTCCGAGCATGTCATATTAAACCCACATTTTCACCCTGGGAACTGGCAGTAGGTGTGCAAACACTGAAGGAAGACGAAAGTGTTTTATGGTAACATTCACTTTCTCACAGTAACATGATAGAAGTCCAAAACTGAGTAATTGCAGTATGTAACCAACTATAGAAGCTTTGAGGATACTCTGGAGTGGCATGACAACAGCAGCATGTTTCATGGGAACTTGAAGTTTTATATATTCTCATTTAATGTGTTGGCACAAAACCTGCAGCTTTCTTAGTGTAAGCATAGCTTTTGTCTTGTGCATGCTAGTTTGTGGTTCCATGGTATCATCTGCAGCTGTTCACATCAGTGCTTCCACATATTAAACTTGCAGTAGCCACAGGTGTATATGGAAATGACTAACTGAACATACCAAGCACTGCAAGTAGCAGCAAGACTGTCAAAAATAGAAACACCATGCCAGTGAGTTGTGCCCCCTTGTGGTTAGACTGAAAAAGGCAAAAGATGCCACATACCACTTCAGTTCCCCCCCCCCCCCACCACCACAAAGGCTTGGGTGGTAATGAAGGTACATGGCCCTGATCATTTAGAAATAATTAGCTATTAAAAAAATTTCTAAAGACATGGCATCCTAGGTTGTAGATTAAGTGGCTACTGGCAGCTAGGCTGGCAACATAGGAGCTACATCACCATGTTAAAACCTTTATTTCTCACATTTTAAAAAGTTATGCAATAGCACCACAATAAAACAGTCAACCTGGTCACACATCCTCTTCCTTTTTCAGCTTGTGCTGAAGACTGTAAAAACAACCACCAATCACAATTGAGCAAAACAACCCCCCACATTACTCAAAAAGGGGAAATAGAGTCCCACCCCCCAGTACTAGACCTGCTGAGGTACGAGTGGACGTCAGAGAAGCCATGGTACTGGGCCAGTGGAAACAGAATGCCAGTAGGACAACGGCCATCTCGCTGACGACAGAAGCTGCAGTTACAGATCCCACGACATGGTGGGCATCGCCATTCCTGTGGGTGGAAGACAGTGATGTATGCCAACTAGAGGAGCTATCCAAGGGAGGTCTTTTAGAACATCCATCCAACTGCTTATCCTGGTCAGGGTAAAAGGGAGCCTATCCCAAGAAGCACAGGGCATAGACAGAGGAAAGCCAGTGTGACATGGAGAATATGCAGACTCCACACAGAGCAGAAGCAAGATTCAAATGCCCAACCCTAGAGATGTGAGGCAACCATGCTATCCACTGAACCACCCCATATTCAGGACAGTTCGCGTTTTACCTCCTGTTCAATTAAATGCTGGTCACCATTGATCACTAAACTGTCCAATAATGGACAAGTTTAATAATGGAAAACATCCAAGTGCTTACCATTGAAGCAAATTAAGAGACGTAGTATTAGGTTGTCTACAGACTGGACAAAGACTTAAAATTCCAGGAGTTAGATCACTAACCGGGTCAAGAAGAGCTTTACGGACATCTTCACCATAGCGGTTTCGTAGGCAGGGCCCACAGAACTGCCCTTGAATCCCATGGCAGTGGGCGCTGCGGCAGTAGGTCTTGGTGTCCATAGTCTTCTGTCGACATTGATGACACGTGGTGCCCTGAGATAGTCACATTAGCCTCTTTTCAACTGGTCTCCCCATTCAATGGGAGTCACAGTTATCCAGCCAGGACATACCACGGCACGGTTATACACTTTGTCAGTCATGGCATCTGCCACAAGGTTAAGCTCATCTTCCGTGATTTCCTCCACGGACTTCACAGTGTGAGGCTTGCACCGATTCAGTCGGGGGTTGCCACGACAGCAAGGGGCTCGTCGCACCTGGGAGATCAAATGCAAGTCGGGATGCTGACCATATCACACAGCGCATATTAGCACATCCAGAACAGACTCAAACTCTTGTCCATAATGCCTAAATACCAGACTCCTGAAACACCATGTGAGACAACATTCAATCCAAATTGCTTGTGCAACGCACTGAAATACCAAAGTGGAATACACAATACTGATATGAAGAAACCAGACTTTGAAACCCATGGGAACAGGAATGTCACACATCAATTGATCTATCCTTGTAGTAATAGGAATAAGAAGTCCATTACGGCCAGCACAGTTTTTCCTTTCACTTGGATAAACTTAGGCAATAGATGAACATGCAGGTCTTAGATTTCATAGTTTACTGCCCAGAAATATTCTAAAACCACAAGCATTTGTTGCTGCAGCACAACATGTACCTCCATAAGGTCTTCCTCAAGGCTGAGCTCTACATCCTTCTGGGAGACTGGAGGTTCCTGACAGTTTACCATTGAGCGAGTCTGCCTCCGTGAAGCTCGGTCTGGGTTACGCCGAACTCCACAGGCAGCCGCAGAGGAACGGGGAGCCCGCTACAGGAAACAGGGTTAACATGCTATGGCTATTGAGACAATACTCACCCGGGTCCTGTTCCAGAAAGCAGGATCATAGTCAGACCTGAATTCTGACTGGAGAGATTCAGGGCGTTGACAAATCCTGAAGTCAGCCTTTCAGTTTTATCCAGTCTGAATTCAGGTTTAACTGTAGGATTTGTTAAAGCCTGTTTCTGGAATGGACCCCAGTTCTGATGCTGGGTTCATTTATGCAATTGCACCCACTGAAAGGGTTTATCTACAGCAGTCCAACCCAGAGG
The DNA here is from genome assembly GCA_009936485.2 of Gymnarchus niloticus. Taxonomy (NCBI): domain Eukaryota; kingdom Metazoa; phylum Chordata; class Actinopteri; order Osteoglossiformes; family Gymnarchidae; genus Gymnarchus; species Gymnarchus niloticus. Next base: position 2,167,658 of record JAACJT020000105.1, read on the forward strand.
CATTATGGGGGCATCACTCAGTCTCACTCACAGTGTGTTGGCCCTTTGGACGATCAGCTTGCAGTGTCTTCTGTAAAGCACAGGGCATCTTGTGCAAGTCTGCCATTAGCTGGGCCAACTTCAAGGCCAAGTAAATGAAGGTCGACAGACGTTAAGGTCACAGACAGAACATGCCATAAACACAAACCATTTACTTAATGGAACGACCACCTTAAAAATGATGGCACTAGTTAAACCCCTTATCGCCACACAATAAAATCAACCAGTTATGTAACAATTGTTGTATATACTTTTGTTTTATTAAGAGGAAAATGCTTCATTATTGCAGTCTTTCTAAAGGTAAACGTCATCTCACCATTGCTTTGTTAGCTTTGATGTTTAAGGCCCGCTTCTCCAGAAGACTCTCCTTCTCAGAGTCCGAGTCAGACAGTCGAGGTAACAGGCCAAACGCTTTCCCCCCTTCCTTCGGATTACCCTCCATTTCCCCGTCACTTTCAGGCCAGTCACTCTGGACATCGTTCGATGGCGAACGTAGAGCCACCCTAATAGCGAACTTTTGGGCAGGTCGGTGTTTTGGGACTTCAGCGTCGTCATTGTACGACGTCTGGTTAGCAGCGAGCAAATGAAAGGACTTGGTGTTGATAACCAAAACCAGCTGGATCGGTGAAGGGTAACCGAGGCTACAAACCAATATATTACTAAAACGAAATACCAAACCCAAGAGTTTTTTTTTTTTTTTTTTTTTTTTTTAAGTAGTATGCAGAGTCATTAAATCATGCTACCACTAGAACTGCCCACCACTGCAACCTCGAGGAATGAAAGAGACCAGTTTAACGAGAAACAATACTGCAGCAATGTCAGCTAAACTGCTAGCCTAACACATTCATCCCTTATTAATGACCGATGTATATCCAGGGGCCGACCTTAGACTCGCCGACATCACCTATTTCGTAATCAGAAAATCCGTAAAAAGTTGTATCATTCTCGGAGTCCTCGGCGAAAATATCTGCAATGTCCCTAGAAAACGACGACAAGCTCTACAGGAAAATAAAAGAGAAGTGAGCAGTGTTTACGTGCTTAACGATTATACGACAACAAACAATGATACCCTGATCATGCGCTTTGTATATGATTATTAAATATTTATAGAAATATAAACTGAAGACGCCATTACCTTTTCCATTATATCGGTTTGCACGATCTGAAATACAACTTCCCGAAGACAATCCTCGAAATCACAAAACCAGATTATTCTTTTTTAATTGGTCCGCATACCTTTTATAATTGTAATGTCCTGTAGCCAATTATCCAAAGCGTACGAATGGGAGATTATGTATGGGGTGAAAACAATGACAAGGCTTTGTGTTCGAAAATCTTAATTCGACTTGCTAAATTTAAGAGAGTGGTTTTGTTTTATAACTCCAAAAAAAAAAAAAAATTACAAACCTGTAAAAAACTATCACACGTGCAGTATAGCCCACTATTCATGTTTAAACATGTAATATTACACCTTTATGTATGTGAAGTTTATTGAATTCAGTTTAATTTTATAGTGCCTTTCATAACACAGTTGTCCCAAGGCACTAAATAGGAGTGTGTGGTAATTGCAGTGTACATTGATGAAAAAGGATAAGGCCAGAAGACACTGGAGAAGAGGAACCAGAAACTCCTCTGGGAGGAGAAAAAACCACTGGGGGTCTGAGGTCAAGTACCCCCCAGGGCATGCTACCATAATATTGAGCAGGAAAAGATGCATGAACAATATATATTGAAATAGTAAATTGCACTTAAGTTTGTCATCTGAGAGGTGATGGATCATTCTGATCCATGTAAGGTCTTGTTTGCAGACCACATTGGATTTGTGAGACTAACATCTCATTCAAGTCAGATGGTGCCCATGTTGGACATCATCCAGACATGTGGCGAGGAAAAGATAGCATAGAAGCATGTTGGCAAACACAGAGGATGACACAGGCATGTATGCCAGCACCAGCAGCCAAAATGTACAATGTGTTATGTAATAAGGTTTGGGTAAGCTAGACTAAAGTGGTTGATCATCAGTAATTTTATTTATATTTCAATTGTAATCTTATTTTTAATATGTAATTTTATGTATATGCAGGACAATGAAGAGAGCTGAATTTAATGTCAACATGTGATATGAATGATAGGCTAGTGTCTAAAATGATGCCCATATTACAGGCCAAACAACTAATGCATAAATTCAGAGCCTCAGTGTTGAATGCAGAGATTATAGTAGTCCTAACTGTACTATTTGCCTCCAAACATTAGAACCTCAGTTTTTTCTATGTTAAGTGAGAGGAAGTTTTCACTCACCCGAACCCTCACTTCCTCAAAGCAGTTAGCCAGAGGAACAATAGATGAGGTGTCATTAGGTGTAGCTGAAATGTAGAATAAAGATTTGTGTGTCATCAGCATAGGTGTAAAAGTTAACATTATGTTTTCTTTTTATATTAACTAGGAGTAGCATGTATACAGAGACAGCAATATGGGTCCAAGCACTGATCCCTGTGGTACACCAAATTTAACTGGCGATACCGATGATACATAGTGATAACGGTTAGTTAAATAGGTGGTGAACCACATGAGCCACGTTCCAGTCAAGCCAATTACTGATTCAAGCTTGAATTGCCAGTATTTATTGTACCAGACGCACAATCGTTCTTCAGGACCATAAACATTAAGCAATATTATATCATACATTTTCGTGTCATAAAAGTAGAATGTATCAGTAACAAAATCTGAAAATGTACATGGATTTTGCATGCCTCCCTGTCCTCCCAGGTTTCCTCCAGGAACTCCAATTTTGAAATATTATTATAGATGTATCGTACAAGATAACAGAAATCTGATAGTCTTCCCATAGTTCTTTTCTGTAAGGTTCCTCCTAAAGCCCAAAGACATGCAATTAGTCTACTAGGCATCTCTAAGTTGGCCAATGTGTGTGTATGGTCCTGTAATGCACTGGAATCCCTGGTTGTAGGCTCCGTGCAGCTCCCCCTGTGAGGCTGTGACCCACCTCCAGGATATGAGGTTGGAAGACAAATGGATAGCTAATAATCCTCATTATGAGTATACTGCTGCATGACACAATGACGGGAATGAGTATCAAAAAAATGTGCGGTCGTGCATCCGTGAAACTGTTTTGAAGTGTTGTGTGCAAGCTTTATCAGTTGTGCGAGCCTTCCCTCGGTGTGTGTGTATGCTTTGCAGGTGCTTCGTGTGGCCCGGGAGTTTCCCACACTGGACATCTTCCCAGCCTTCGGATCGACGAAAGAACAAACGATTAGAACACCCAAAGGCTCTGTCACACAGTGAGGGGAGAGCGCATTAAAAATCATGAAGCCGTGGAAAGTCGTTCTCCTTTTCGGTAAGTCTGACGCAGTACGTCACTTTCCTTTTCATAAAATGTGGTGCGTTCTGTTTGCTGCACTATATTTCTCTCTTCTGTTTTTTTTTTTTTTTTTTACAATGTATTTTAGCACATTTCTCAGCCTGTCTTTTGGCTTCAGCGGAGTTTAGAGGGAGGAGGTGTGAGTTCCTGACGAGTGCCCGTAATGCCGTTGTGAAATGGGCGGGCAACGTGAGTGGGACGGTGCAGTACTGTGCCAACACGCACTGCTGCATGGGCTTCTTCAAGATGGTCAACGGGAAGCCGGTGCCAGACCAGCTGGGTGAGCGGACTGGGTCGGGCAGCACATGGGTAATGAACAATCGTGAGGTGTACCGTGTTACAGCCATGGGCATGTTCTCATGTGTTGTCACAGGTTGTGACGTCTTCCAGACTCGTTGCCCGGATCCCACATGCTCCATCTCAGTACGTCAGGAAAACTTCGTCGGCTGTGTTTGCAGTTCAGACTTTTGCAATGCCAATATCACGTGGAGCCTAGAACCCAGTCATACAGAACGCCGACCCGCTCTCGGTATGGGCTTTCTCAGCATTCTCTGTGGTGTATGTCAGTGTGCCCTCACTGAAACTGGGCATGGAAACATTAATAGTCTTTTGTTGTTTTCCTAACTCTTTTATTGTAATATTATCTCCTGTGTTGCAAAGCATCAGTGATTTTTTTCTTCTTCTGCAGTGCAAGAGTTCTCAGATTTAACAAACTGGAGTTTTTAATCGTAACTGGATGTTTTCATCTTTTTTTCATCTTACCTCCACTTCTGCCTGTCCTCCATATACTCTCTCTGTTCTTCTGTTTGTCAACCTTGAACACTAATCCAGGAAGCCATTATGTTTTCCTGTCCATCTTTGCCCCTCTAAAAACATCATGTATTACGCAGTCATGTCCACAATTATCAGTTATGCTCTCCTTAAAAAGAGGGGGAAACTGCTTTAAACTTAGAAAAGGCTGATATCATAAGGTGATGTCAAAGTGGAAATGTTATTTTTGTAAATCTTGGTAGCGTCCGCTGCCTTTGTGCTGATATGAGGAGTGTGGAGTCTCTGAATCAACGTCTGTACAGATCTGGGCGACTCCGTGTTTGCCGTCATCCCCCTGGGAATCCTGTTAGGTTTCTTCACTCTCTGTGTGGTGATCCGATATGGAGACCTTTTCAAAGCTTGGGGTAAGATCCATGATAAAACCTGTGAATTAGTGAACTTGTGAATGGGATAAATTGTCTGTCTTTAGACACTAAACAATTGATTATCTTTTAACTCATTACTGTGTTGACTTCTCTTACTGCTGTCTTAAATTTTTAATTACTTAAACCTCGTCTGAGTGCTGTATAGCTCCCAATGAGATATGAATGACCATTTGGTTAGTGATTGGGCACATTCAACTGATTTTTATATGTCATGAATTTATGTTCTCCATCGGAGTGGCATTCCATTTAGTGTGTCACCTGACTAACCAGTCAATGTTGGTGCTAAATGAGGCTCCAAGACCCATGGTGGGTGGGAGTACCCACCATTGTTTGGTTAGTTTGAGATAGTCCCACCCACCATGCGTCTTGGAGCCTCATTTGTCCCATGACTAAAAATGCCATGCGTATTTCCTCCGTACTGCATGTCCAGTACAGGGTCACAGTGAGCTTAGAGCTGATTCCAGGGAGCACAGGATACAAGGAAGGAGAACAGAACCTGGATGGGATGCCAGCCCATCACCCATGTGCAGACACGCACTCAGTTGTCAATGTAGTGACACAGATTCTCTTAACGGTATGATTTTGAATTGTGGGAGGAAACCGAAAAACCCAGAGAAAACCCATGCAAACTACAGAGACACATTGTGCTAGAAGGTGTGAGGCCATCCCTCCCCTAAGATAGTGTTTCATCTCAAAAAGGGGGGAAAAAAACTAAAGCAAAGAAATGTAAACTGAAAATACTTACAACTGCAGTGGAGAAATCTCACTTTCCGATTTTTTTTTCTTTCAGTCCGTTGTGGCCACTCTCACGATGGGGAAAACCAGCAATTTTATGGTATATGAGTTTTTATTTTGCTTACAGTACTTGTTTGGTGATGGATATGGGATATTACTTTTTTTAGTGTTTATGTTTGATTAACAAAATTCTTTATGATGTCCTGGAAAATGTAAACAGTATGGAGATATCAGTAGTGTGCAGACAGCTAATCTCCTTCCAAGCTCTCCCGCCGTACCGCTGCGTGACCTTGGCATTTCCTGAAACAATTTACCCACTTCCTCCTGACGTTCATTCTTTAATTTCTGCTCTTACCACACTGAGAGGCGACTTCAAACGTCTGTCTCCAGCCTGCAAATACTAGAGTGATACTGTACATACGAAAGAATGTCATTGTCTGCTTTGGAATGATGCTTGGTGTGTGGCTTGGACTGAAAAGGCATCTCCAATCTGTGATGCTCTCTGAAGAGAATTCACCCTCCACGCACGAAGGCCCAATGATGGAAAGGTGTTCCTGTAACATGCCGGGAGCCTCCGACATGGATCTCGCTAATCTGGAGTTACAACAGGTCATAGCCTTTTTATTTTTTTTTTAGCATAACTTTTTGCATAACGTTGCAGATTCAGTTAAAATTGAGAATTTCCCTTGAAACCGAATTTCTAGACTTGCATGTTTTCAGAGAATTTAACGTGTTACAGTTTTAATGCATTCTGGTCCCGTAAGGCAGGATTGGAAAACTGTTCTGGAGATATTACGTACGAGCAATTAGTGATATCTCTGTGTATGTCTACTGCACACTGCCCTTCATGAATTCTATATGCTAAACTAAACCAATTGTTGATCTTGAGCCAATTTCAATCATTTTTGACAGAAATACACCTTAAGAAAATTGTTACAAGACATATTTTATTGCTCACCTCACCTGTTTTACGTACTCCTACCTTACCAAGTAAGACAAGCTACAAATCTCATGATAAACATCAAAATCAGACAGTGAAGTCAGGTGACAGTCAAGTCAAAAACGGTAACAAAACGAGTCGTACAGTTAGAGCAAGTGTTCAAAATGTCATCCACGAGCTTTGATACATGCAGGCCCTCAGCTGTTCAGCCAAACATTTCGATAATTTTTGGCTGAATTTCTGTTGCAATGGCTGGTAAAAAGTTGACCATCACTTGTACGTATGTGGATGTTATTAAATCTGTTGCAGGAATAGGTTAATTGTGTGATTTATTTTTTAAAAAAGAATGTGTATTTTATCTTCTAAACAATTCTTTAGTATGATTTTATTTATGTTTGTGTACTTGTCTCCTGAGAAAAGTATTTTCCAGACTTATCAAGCTTGGTGATAAGTTATTTGAAGTCATTCCTAGTATTGGTCTTTAAGCCTCACTGTATATCCAAATGCCTGATAAGCTCATATTCATCTCCATACCGAACTTAGAAGTACAACCGACAAAGTTTAATATTCATGCATCTTTTGAGGGATGCCATGTCTCTAGAAATAAAACTTCATTATTTGTTCATCGACCAAAAAATAGATGCAACTTTTTTTTTACTGAAAGTATTCACAATTGTCAATGGTCCCACTTTTTACATGCGTATCATTTTGAATTTAAGGCCATTTAATGCAAATGTTACAGGTTAATTAAGCGTTGCAGGCTTTGATACAAATGTGTTTGGTTTAGATTCGAAGATGGAATGGAAGTGGCCTCTTAGACTGCGTTGAGGAGTCTCACAACCATCTTGCTAACTTTCAGATGGTAGCCAGCGGACATTTTGCATCCGTGTGGCAGGGTCGCTTGAACGGGGATGTCGTGGCTGTCAAGGTGTTCCCTGTTGCACAACAACGCTCCTTTGCTAAGGAGAGGGAGGTGTTTGGACTGCCTCTCATGGAACATCCAGGCTTGGTGCTCTTCCTGGGAGCAGGGATGGAACGGACTGAAGGACACTGGGTCCTTCTGCTGGAGATGGCTAAATATGTAAGTACAGTCTGTTAAAGTGGACCTTTCTCATTACCACTAACCTAATGTGCTATTATTTAGGCCCACTTTCGTTTAAGTCCATCAAATAGGCCAATGGCTTTGTTCTCTTTGCTTTGATACCAAATATTATGGTAATTCATTAATTATTATTTGAGAGATAATACACATTATTTGTTTGCATATTTATGGCAGATTTCTTTTTTATAAAGAATGACGGCTTCAATTTATTTATTTAGCTGTGGTATTCATTTATAGTGGGGTCAAGGTGACTCAGTGGTTAGTGTTGTTGTCTTGTACTTGCAGGGTTGTGGGTTCAAGTCCTACCTCAAGCTTTGTGTAAGTGGGCTTTGCTTGTTCATCCTGTGATTTGTGGTTTTCCTCCCACAGTCCAAAGACATGTGTTGAGGCCAGTTGCCATCTCTAAATTGGTTGTAGTTTGTATGTACCCTGTGATGGATGGATGATTAATCTAAATAAGCACCAATGTGTAAATATTTACAAAAATATCTAGTACACCCAAGAGTTTTACTGAGGTGTATTAAAATATCTCAGTCTGCTGTAAAATATCAATCCTTTTGGCCAATCCACAAATCTTAACAGTTGTACCATCTTCCAGTTCCATCTTCTAATAGAAACCTAATTCCATCTGTTTTCTAACTGGAGCCTATCCCAGGTAACGTAGGTTGCGGGGCTGGAATATACCCCATATGTGATGCCCGTCCATTGCAGGGCACATACACACACTCACAAACACTTACACACACAACCAATTATTACAGGTAAATTAGAGACTCCAGTTAGCCTAACTGCACCTTTTTGTACTCTGGGAGAAAACCCGTTGCGACATGGTGAGAACATGCAAGCTCCAAACACACAGAGCACAGGTGACATTTGAACCCTCAACCCTGGAGGTGTGAGGCAGCCATGCCACCCCTGTAAGAGGTCATTATTTCTACAAATGTCGGTTATTTACTTTTAAAAATGTTTTTGGTAATCATTTTCCTGTGTGAAATATGCTCAACAACTGCTTGTGCCACCTTTAGCTGCAACGACGGCAAGCAAGCATTATCTTCAACTCCTTATCTGTCTTTCCATTCATCGTAGAGGAATTTTGAAGCCTCTCATGCAGAACTGCTTTAATTCAGTAACATCTGTGAGTTTCCTTGTTTAGGTCCTGTCGCGGCATCTCAGTTGGGTGTAGGTCTACACTATAACTAGGCCAGCCCAAAGAAATTTTGTTTTTTTTTTTTCATCCAGCCATCGTGATATAGACTTGGTTATATATATTTTGGAACATGTCAGCTTGAAGAGAAATTACCTGACATTCTCTTTTCGAGCTGAATAGATTTTGGCCGGTCATCCACTCCAGGGACGGTTCGATACCTCCAAATGTTCTCGATTTAGAGATTAGGGCTCTCACTGTGGTTTGGTGGAGGTTCAGAGCCTTAGAAATGGCTTTGTAACCATTCTCAGTTAATGACATCAAACAGAAAACGCTCTTTTGAAATTACTTGGATTCGTTTCATAGCATTTTGAAACATTGTTTCGAAGTCCTTATTTTAAAAAAAAAAAACGACAGCCACGGATGCTGATGATCTGGGATCAGAACATGTCAGACCTAAAAACCCACCTACTGTAAATAAAAGCTACAAAATTATACCTCAGATCCCCAGTCTGTTACTGGGTGTTCCATGACATCACCTCCCTGCCACACCACAGAAACCTCTCAAAGATATATAAATCCTGTGTAAACATCAGCTCTATCTAAAGTCTTGCTTCACTCTCCTGAGTACCTTGTACTGAGCTGTGCTAGTGTGCTTTTATATATCCAGCTAGTTTCTGTTTTTGACTCTGAGCCTGTCTAATGTAGAGCTCTCCAGTTTGAATGACTTTCTGAACCCTGACCTTGATTTTGCATTAGTGCTTTGGGTTTGTAGAATTAACTCTTTTTGGGTTCAGCCCCTTTGTCTCATGTTGCTACAACAACATTAATAACATAGGTCTGCTGTATAGGATTAGTTTAAACTTGTTGAGGAAAAGCAAATGAAACGATCATTTTACCTGTATCACCTAGTGCATTGGTAGTATTACAAGGACGATGTGGTGGGACTTCCATTGAAAGCAATCTGACTCTTCGAGGGCCTGCATACAGATACGGTGCTGTAGTTAGCCTTCCTTCTCTGTATGGGATGGTACAGTGATATTTTCATTCATTTCATTATTAGACAGTTAGTTTTACTAATATGACTTAAAAATATTTTGATAGTGTGATGTTCAAGTATACACATGAATAGTACGACAAAATAAAGGGATGTTTGTGTAAGATACACGTTTAACCTGAATTATGATTGATTTATATTCAAATTTCCATTTGTAGTGAAGTGTTCCGCTTACACATATTTTAACGTTTTAATAACCGTTATTATTGGGTTTATTCGGCACCATTTGGCCACCAGGGGCGCCGTTTCAGAAAGGCAAGGCAAGTTCATATATAAAATATGAACGTAAAGTATGTACACTAAAATAGATCACTGAAAAGCAGTAGAAAATACAGTTTTTAGCTTGGATTTGAAAATGGGTACTGTTGGGGTGTATCTAAGAGACACGGGGAGCTGGCATAAACCTGAATTCTGATTGGAGGAAACTGTAAATATATATGATCTGAAAAAATTCAGTGTCAAAAACGTGCAATAATACAGCTAATCATGAAAAACTTGTTCATGGCACCGTATGACTAAGTATTAATGAAGCTCTGTCTTTGTGGACTTGATCATTTGGAAACCACTCGATGTCTGGAATTCAATCTGCATGTAATACTGTTAGTACCGTCACATACTCAGCTGTCTGCTGTACCAGACCGCCACCCACAGGCAAAAATACAGTCTACAGTCACATTGGTTACATAATGAACCAGCACCTTACTGGGAAAGTCTTGAGAAATGCTGGTAACAGGCAGGAGCCAGGTGGAAATGAGATTTTAGAACCTGAGAATCATCATCATTCACTTTCGGCTGCTCCCATCAGGGGTCGCCACAGCGGATCAACCTTCTCCATCTCCTCCTGTCCTGCGCATCCCGCTCTGTCACACCCACCACCTGCATGTCCTCGTGAATCGTGAATATCGTGAGAATATCACCCAGTTAACCACTTCCGATTGCTACTAACAGGCCTCTTAGTAAAACACATAATGAATCAATTGAGCACAACTTAACGTGGAGCACTGAAAGGCACCATACAAGTAAAAGCTTTTATAATGATGTTGAAGCCACAAGAGAGGGAAATGAAGGCTGTGTTTCCCCACCCAGGGCTCTTTGAAAACGTTCCTGTCCTCAAACACCCGTGACTGGGTGTCGTCTTTGAAACTGGCACACACGTTATCTCAAGGGCTGGCTTACCTTCACACAGACTTGTACAGGAATGGTGAGAAGGGCTACAGACAATATACAGTATAAATCACGGTTAGTCACTGTTAAAAGACATTTTTTTTATTTGCTATCTCAGATTTGTGTATCTTTAATTTGTTCTTTTTAAATATAACTGGTTTGCAACAAACCTGCTTATATGAATGTATATTTAGATGTGGTTGAAAATGCTTTTCTGGTAAGGATACATTTTATCATAATTGTGTTTGTAACGTGGGTTTACTGTGTCGATGCTCATTGATCCATGCTTCCTGTTTACCCTTCCTCATCTGTGGGTGTGTCTCTCACATTTCGTGTGAGTGTACCAGGGCTGCACAAACCTGCTATCGCCCACTGCGACTTGAGCAGCAGCAATGTGCTGGTACGCACCGACGGCACGTGCGCACTCTGCGACTTTGGCTGCGCCACGGTCCTGCGCAGCTGTCCGGGACAACTGAGGTGGCAGCAGCAAAGAGAGAATGCCCAGGTGACGCTTCCTGTGAGCTGAGCTCCTGAAAGTTGTGGTTCCTGAAGTTTCTTCTTCAGGACTTTAATGGGCTCTGTTCTAGATGTATGACATAGGGTGGAGTCCATGGGATTCTCCAGCAAGGCTGAGGCAGGTGCTTGGGCGTACGTCCGCCTTAACAAAAATATTTTAGCTTACTTTCTTCCTATTTACAATAAACAAGCAAAAAAAATCTCTGTGATTGGTTGGCAGTTTCCTGCCTTGGGATGGGCCAAAATCGTGTTTGAGTGTCAAGGCCCATCCTGGCTCCCCTGATATGCAAGTTTTATAAACATAATTTTAAAATTAAAATAGAACAGAAAGCTACACCCAGCAGTGACTCACTCATATTATTCATCTCTATTGATATATATATTTTTTTAATTATTACATGTTCCTGAGATCTGAATCCTCCCAAATCACTATAATGACATTCATCTCTGTGGTTTGAGCACAAAGCTCTTAAACCCCTTTAATCTATATTTACTGTAAACTGCTCACAGATCCCATGGATCCTGTGCTAGCTGCACGTGGCGTACAGCCACCCCTCCATCGCCTCGGGACTCCATTAAATTTTTAAGTCCTGTGGTGGGAGGGCTGGTGGTCAAACCAATAACATTCAGCACAGTGCTGCCAGGGGCTTCAGAGAAACATATCAAAGTATTGAAGAAACAGTAGGAGGTGTGCGGCGTTTAGTAGCATTCAACTGCTAAAATGTATCTAAAACCCTGGCTGAAAGGTTAAGTGGTGTGAGGGTATGGTAGTTACTGGCATCATGGCTGGATCTCTGTGGACTTCTTGACCAGCTGTTTTTGCTGCAGCTGAGAAGCCAGGTGGGAACCCTACGTTACGTGTCGCCCGAGGTCCTGGAGGGCTGCGTGAACCTGAACAGCGACAGGTGTCTGATCCAGGCGGACGTCTATGCACTTGGACTGCTGCTGTGGGAGTTGTGGATGCGCTGCTCCGACCTCTATACAGGTGACCATTAACAACTTGTCTCTATTTCTGCCAGTCCATCTTCAAACCACTCATCGTGGTGCACCCTGGACAGGATGCCAGTCTATCACAGGGCACAAGGTCAGATTTGCCATGGGGCCTGGAGACTACTGTAGGGAGCACAGGGAACCAGAGACGTCCGTCCCACACAGGACATGCAAAAGGAATCAGAGATGTCAGCCCCACACAGGACACGCAAAGGGAACCAGAGATGTCAGTCCCACACAGGACACGCACAGGGAACCAGAGATGTCAGTCCCACACAGGACACGCACA
>JAACJT020000105.1:2180305-2205795 GCA_009936485.2 Gymnarchus niloticus
GATGACAGGCTTAGGGACACCCCGAGGTGTGAATAGAATGCCCTCCAACCCTTGAGGTAAACTGGGATCCCCGGTCTGACACAATGTCTTATGGAATCCCAAAGATTCTGAAGACCTGGTTAAATAGAATCTCTGCCATATCCATAGCAGTGGGCAATCCAGGAAGTGGGACCCACCGGCACATTCTTTAAAATCTATCGACGGTAACCAGGATTGTGGTGTAACTTTGAGACAAGGGTAAGTCCATGATGAAATGTGTCCATGATGGTGATGTGGGACCAGGGTCTCTGCAGAACAGGTAAGGGCTCCAGGTTGTCAGCAGGTAAAGTCCAGGGGGTCTTTGACTGAGCACAATCAGGACATGATAGAACAAAGTCTTTGACATCATCAGGGATAGATGGCCACCAGAACTTACGTGACAGGAGTTCTCTGGTATGGGTGATGCCTGGATAGCCTGTGCTGAGGGAGGTGTGGATCCACTGTAGGAGTTGGGGTCAAATCACTGCAGGAGCATATGTTTTATGCACTGGGGCATCTGAGGGTCCTGGGTCAGATTGGAGGGCCTCCTGCAGAGCATTCATGATTTCCCACCAAACAGGTGCAATAATCCTAGGAGGCAATATTGTCTCCTGAGGCGGGTTCTGATGTGGTGAGTTGAATTAGTGTGAAAGAGTGTCGCCTTGGTATTTTTGGATCCAGGACGGTAGGTAACTGAGAAGTGAAATCGGGTGAAGAACAGGGCTCATCTAGCCTGTCAGGGATTCAATCTACAGGCACCTCGAATGTATTCCAGATTGCAGTGATCAGTCAGTACCAGGAACAGATGTGCTACCCCCTCTAACTAGTGTCGCCACTCCTCCAACGCCAGTTTGATGTCCAGCAACTCCTGGTTTCTCATCATAATTGTGCTCTGCAAGAGATAGCTTGCGTGAAATGAATGCACAAGGGAAAAGCTTTGATGGGAGCCATGACACTGGGACAAGATTGCCCCTACCCCCACCTCTGAAGCATCAACCTCTACAATGAATGGAAGGGATGGGTCAGGTTGCTTGAGGATAGGGACTGTTGTGAACAGTTGCTTGAGGTTCTGGAAGGCTAGCTGGGCCTCCTTTGTCTAGATAAGCTGACAGGCCTTTCCTCTAAGTAGGGTGGTCAAGGGGGCAGCGACAGAGCTAAAGTTTCAGATGAACCTCTGATAAAATTTAGCAAAACCGAGGAAGCATTGCAGCTCTTTCACAGTGCCAGGCTCTGGAAAGCCCCTTACTGCTGCGACCTTGCTGTCCTCCATCTTGATCCCCTCAGGTCCTATTACATATCCCAGGAAGGAGATGCCCCGACAGTCAAACTCACATTTCTCGGCCTTAACAAACAGGTTGTTCTCCCTCAACCTTTGTAATACTTGGGAGACACACTGATGATGAGACTCTTGGTCTGGGGAGTAAATGAGGTGGTCATCGATATATACAATAAGGAACCTGTTAATCATGTCTCTGAAGATCTCATTCATGAATGACTGGAAAACTAATGGCACATTAGCAAGCCCGTAAGGCATCACCAGATATTTGTAGTGCCCCCTAGTAGTGAGAAAGGAAGTTTTCCATCCATCACCTTCTCTGATATGTATGAGGTTGTATGCACTATGAAGGTCCAAATTGGTGAAGAGAGTATCCTCTTCCACTTGCTCCAAGGCTGAGGACATCAGGGGAAGAGGGTATCAGAACTTGATAGTTAGGTCATTCAGGGCTCGATAATCCATACATGGGCAGAGGCCTCCTCTTTCTTACCCACAAAGATGAATCCCGAGGCCGCTGGTGACGTTGATGGCCAAATGATTCCCAAAGCAAGGGCCTCCACAATATATTGGTCCATGGCTTCAGTCTCTGGAATTGAGAGGTGGTAAACCCTGCCTCTACGGGGCACCATTCGCAGCAGGAAATCAATGGCACAGTCCCATGGATGGTGAGGAGGCAAGGTTGCTGCCTTGACAGGGTTAAACACATCAGCATAATCTAGGTATGCAGCAGGGATTTGGGTCGAAAGGGTGGCCAACAGGCTCTTCACTTGAGTTGCCTTACAAGGGATCTGCAGGCAATGAGACCTACATTCTTCTCCCCAAGATACCAGCTCACGCTTTCTCCAGGAGATAAGTGGATCATGCAAGCGAAGTCAAGGGTGGCCCAGGACTAAAGGTTCTCATGGAGATGACAGGACAAGGAGTTGTGTCTCCTCCCTATGGAGTACCCCCACTTGCATCTGTAGGGGACTAGTCTGATGACTTATCTGTCCAGTACCCAAGGGCCTTCCAGCCAGGGCATTCACAGATAGGGGAGGCATGACCTCTACAAGAGGAACTCCCAGCTTCTTGGCCAGTTCTGTGCTGATGAAGTTCTCAGCAGCACCAGAATCTATTAAACCTGAGATGGATATGGTGACAGAATGATAGGATAAAATTGCAGGGACAGAATATTGCTTCTTGGAGATACTGAAGAGGACAGACGTTCTCACCCAGGTGGCAGGTCAGCTATCTCCTCCTCTGGGGCAGAGAGGGCAGTCTAAACATAGGTGTCCTGCCTTTCCACAGTACAAGCACAACTGCAGGTCAATTCTCCTCTTGTGCACCTCCCAGGAGAGTTGAACTCCTCTAAACGACACATGTGTGGGCTCCAACTCAGCAGCGGAAGACACCTCAAATGTAGGTATGGAGGGTATATTCAACTGACATTCCTTCAGAGCACGCTGACATAGTAGACTGACTTCATGGATTTGAGTCCTGATCTTCTGGATGTCTATTCCTTTCACTGAAGGAGCTGGAACTGTCACTGATTCTGCTGGAGGTATTCTGTAATGATTCAGAACACAGTAGGATCCAATAGCAGAATCACACAGTCTAATCATAGTCAGAACAGGCAAGGTCAAAACCAGAACAGGTAGGATGTCCGAAAGCCAGGGGAGCATGCAAAATGTAATCGTGGTCACAGGCAGTAGATTAATTCCAGGGAAGCAACAGACACAGCAAACAGAACCAAGCAAAAGAAGTCAAACAATCAGGGCCATACACTGGCAAAATACAAGAGACTCAGTAATAGTCTCAATACCTCACAAGGAGGCAACTAAACTGCAGGGCTTCTGTAAAGGATCAACAAGACACAGCTGGAAGCTACTTGATAATTAACGAGACACAGCTGGTCAGTATTCAGGGGATGTTGAATGGGAGTAAGTTGGGCGGGGCAGGTTACATGTAGACTGGCTTGGTGTAGGCGTGACAATTGGTCCCAGCAACAGTTTATTTGATTCTCAAAGACTATGGGGAGTATGGACATTATGAACCTCATGTCTACAATCCGTCCTATTCACATTAAATTGGTGCAAGTGAAATAGTCCAAAGATTGTTGTTTATGTTAGGTTGATTTTGATGTTGGCAGCAGTTTATCAAATGGTCCATATTTTCTACTTCTTAATTTGCCATCCCAAATTATATACATAGAGTAGGACAGAGTATCAAAAACTGATGTGTAGTGTGGCCCAGGGTGATGATATCAGCTTGTTATGGAATTGTGATGGAATTCCTATTTTCAAGAGTTCAAAATTTCAGGTTTGACCTATTCAGTGTCAAGTTATTGAGTTAGACCCATGAAACAGAAAAAGAATAATATTTATATACCATGTCTGTGGTTTGGGACAAAAAAGCCTAACATGTTTACATTGTTTGGCTTACCCTTTGAGTCTGGTTCCTCCCAAGGTTTCTTCCTCTTGAGGGAGTTTTTCCTTGCCACTGTCACCTTGGGCTTACTCTCTGGGGACTCTGGGAACGGGACTATGTAAAGCGCTTTGTGACAGTGCTTCTTGTTAAAGGTGCTATAGAAATAAAATTGAATTGAATTGAATTGAATTGTTACAACCTATTGTACATGAAGCAGTAGGACTTGAGAATGATGGAATCAAATGGAAGGATACACAGGTTAGAGATCTCTAATGACTGCATATGGTGATATGTAGTTCTAACTCTGTTGTTTGGCCTCTCTTCAGGAACACTAAACAATTTAATGGTGCTTGTGGGTGTGATTTCTGTTATCATAGAGGAGGACGTCCATATGCATACAATAGGCCCGAGCCTTGCCAGAGAGCAAAAAAATACATTACAAGCATGCAATGGCAGCAACACCAACAGTGCCAGTATTTGGTGTCAAGAGCCCCTTTACATTAATGAAGTTTAGTAAGTTCAAAATGATGAATGGTTTTGTACCTCAATACTGGCACTGTGTTACAAGACAGCTTGCTGCTTTGTGGTTTGACATATGCAATAATGAAGAAGAGTAGTACATTGGTATTAAAACTGCAATTATTTACCAATAGTTAACTGCAATCCAACCTTCAGTCGAAATGACAAGAACACCACGATTCTTACGCAAAATATTGGAAAGCCTTGGAATAGAGGGCTTTTTTTGTTTTACGCTTTGCCATATTTGAATGGCATTCTTCCAAAAAATTTCTGGAATCATCTTTTTCATTTAGTTTTTGGTGTCTATTCACTGCTTGAAGAGAAAGTGAAATTACATGTAGCATTAGTGAAACTATCACGGAAAAAGTTCACCATTTAATTCCAGAGATTATATGGCACCTGAAATGTCACTTTCAATGTTCATTTAACTCACATTCCAACAAGTGTTAGAAACTGGGATCTTCTTTGGGCCACATCTCCATTTTCATATGAGTCTTTTAATGGAACAGTTCTTAAGTTTTTCAATGGAACTATATATGTATATACCACAGCAGATTGTAAAGCTATTCTTGTGATGGAAAAGCTTGCGAAAACACATGAAATACATGAAAAATGCAAATTGTTCAGTGCTTTTTCTATAAATTGCAAAATGGCAGTGCATCAATTGCAAAATCAGAATAACTTAGTAAACATCTAAGAGTCTTTGATATTCTATTTGCTCATGAAAATTTGTCTGTTCACTGGTTTGTGGTTGAGTAGTTGTTGGGCATAAATGTAAAAACATTCTAGTGTTATAAACGCTTTATAATAAATAGGATATACTTTCACTCAGAGTCCTCTAAATTATGCAAAAGGAACAACTCTATTGTAGAAATTAAAGACAGAATGCTGTGTAAAATCAAAAATCTTGTTGCAATCATACCTCCATGCCAACACAGATGTTCAACATGTGCTTGCTCTACTGTTTGTTGTTGTAGCCCAGGAAGTCACAATATACTGTATTTCCTGTGGATCCAAGTTAATTCAAAAGGAAATGTATTATAATCAGTTTAAAAGCCAAACTTTTTGTTGATCCTCCCCCAAATAATATGGAGCAGGATTAGAGATACACCTGGCCCTAAACAATGCAAACATGTTTTCATATATAATTATTTTAATTATATATAACTAAAATCCTGAAGTCTAGCTACAACAAAACAAATTACTTACTCATTAAATTCATTAACTGTTCTTTTTCTTTTTACAGATATGCTTTGTACATATTTTGTGGCATTTGTAGCTAAAATTGTAATAACTTGTTTCAAATTAGTGTGGTGTGTGCTATATTTTTAAATATTTTGGTATATCTGATTTAAATAAAGCATACATGAAGATTTTTAGCCAAAATTCCAGCACATTTAAAAATTCTTGATAAATCACATAAAGTACAGATTAAAAAATCAGAGTGCTTGTCAGGTTTATCAATATGTTTAAAATGTACTTCACAGATGAACAAATTACAATTTTAAGTATATTGTCAAACATTTTGTTTGTACATTTCAAAGTATCTACTGAATGCAATTGAACTGCATCTTAATAACTGGATACTTCTTTACAAAAAATTTAAAATGTAAAATATATTCTTTAAAGTCTTATAGAAGACACCTTCAAGTATCATGTTCAAAGCTATATGTAGTAACTGAAAAATACGCTAACTATATTTGAAATATACTTCCAATAAAAAGGAATATGGTAACATAACATGCACTCTTTTAATCTTTTCAATGACTGTTTAAGTATACTTTTTCCATCTTGCAGCAGCATTTTCAACAGACTTTAAATGTAAATGATCCATGAATGACTTATTAAGGCAGGAGGAAAGTGTATTGCAGAAATCTAGTTGAGATGAAATCAATACAGGAATGAGCATTTCAGCCTTCAATACAACCTTTAGCAATCCTTGTGTTTGAACATGGTTATGGACTGTCCATGGCTTGCACTGAAGTCTCCCAATAGAACTACAGAGTCCATAAGCAGTAATCTTTCATTCACCTCAATCAGTTTCTTCAAGAAGGTTGGGAACTCTGTACTGCTGTTTGGCACATATGCAGAAATATCAGTTAAAGTTTTCTTTGCTGCAAATCTCAGTCACATAGATGCAACCCTTTTGTCCAATTCTCCTCCAACTTGTGAGTATCCCCACACCTGCCTGAGGTTTTTTTGCAATGGGAAACTTCAGAGTAGGTGAGATCCCTCCCCTGAACACAAAGTCTGGTTCCAGAGCCCAAACTGTGCATGAATCTAAAGTAAACTATACCTAGCCAATACCCTTCTATCTCCCACACTAGGTCAGGCTCCATTTCCACCAGGAAGGTGACATTCCACATGTCCAAAGCCAGTGTCAGTTACTAAGATATAATCTGTCTGGTCCTTCTTGTTCATGCTTGTTGCCCAAATGGGACTGCACCCAACCCCCACCTCTCTTTTTACAGGTGGCAAGCCCACAAGATAGCTCCACATAGTCATTTTGGACTGAGTTATGTGGTGGCCTGGCCACCAGGTTCTTACTGGTAAACACCACCCCTAGGTCTTGCTTCAGGAGTTGGTCCCAGTGATTTTATTCTGGGCAGGGCACTCTTGTTCTTGGGTTAGCACAAGCAACCAAGAACTACAGTGCCGTGAAAAGTATTTGCCCCTTCACGAGTTCCTCTATTTTTATTTATTAACAACACTTAATTGTTTCTGATTTTTAAACAAATTTAGCATAAGACACAAGACAACCTGAGTAAACACAATACACAGTTGTCAGGTGATCTTGTGATTTATTGAAGAACAAAAAACTCCCCAAAATCTATATCACCCGTGTGAAAAAGTAATTGCCCCTTAGTCACTCAAAGAGCCAGATTTAATTAATAAAAGGATTCAATTAGACTAGCCACACCCAAGATTGATTGCTGCCAGCCCTTTTGAATCTAGACATCACTTAAATACAACCTTTCCAGCAATGTGAAGTTCCCTAAAAACCTCAACAAACAGTACACTATGCCTTGATCAAAGGAAATTCCAGAAGATCTGAGAAAGAAAGTTGTTGAAATATATCAGTCAGGAATTGGTTACAAATCAATTTCTCAAATGCTGGGACTCCAGCGAACCACCGTGAGAGCCGTCATCTCTAAATGGAGAAAATGGAGCAGTGGCAAATCTGCCCAGGAATGGCAGACCTAGCAAAATTACTACAAGAGCGCACAGAAAACTCATCCGAGAAGTCACAGAAGACCCCAGAAAAACATCTAAGGAACTAAAGGCCTTTCTTAGCTCAGTTAGTGTCAGTGTTCATGATTCCACCATCAGAAAGATACTGGGCAAAAATGGTACGCATGGGAAAGGGGCAAGGCGAAAACCACTGCTAAGCAAGAGGAACATAAAGGCTCGTCTAACATTTGACAAAAAACAACTTGATTACCCCCAATACCTTTGGGATAATGTTCTATGGACTGATGAGTCAAAAGTGGAACTTTTTGGAAGACCTGGGTCTTGTTACATCTGGCATGATGATAATACAGCTTTCCACAATAAGAACATCATGCCCACAGTCAAACATGGTGGTGGTAGTGTGATGGTGTGGAGATGCTTTGCTGCTTCAGGGCCTGGATTACTTGCCATAATTGAGAGAAGGATGAATTCAGCTCTCTACCAAAAAAATGCTAAAGGAGAATGTCCA
This sequence comes from Gymnarchus niloticus, assembly GCA_009936485.2. NCBI lineage: Eukaryota > Metazoa > Chordata > Actinopteri > Osteoglossiformes > Gymnarchidae > Gymnarchus > Gymnarchus niloticus. Next base: position 2,188,225 of record JAACJT020000105.1, read on the forward strand.
GTCATCAATCCGTAATCTGAAGGTCAAGTGTAACTGGTTTATGCAGCAGGACAATGACTCAAAGCATAAGAGCAAGTCCACTTCTGATTGGCTGAAAAAAATAATAAAATAATTGGAGTGGCCTAGTCAAAATCCTGACCTGAATCCCATTGAAAGTTGTGGCAGGACCTGAAAAGGACAGTTCATAGTCGAAAACCCTCCAATGTGACTGAATTAAAACAATTTTGAGCAGGCTCTATACATCAAAGATGTTACTTCAATGGGCTCTTCATATTACACTATATACAATTATTTAATAATATTTATTAAATGGTAGTGTATGGCAATAAAGCTATATCAAATCACAATTTCAAGCAATTAAATGTGGAAAGACAACAAGCACATACAGTATATTGAGCATTCCCTCTTTTCCATGTTTGCCCATTATACTGTGATCAAGCAAGGTTTAAGATTCTTTACAATATTTTATATGTAAAAGCTGAAAATGCTTACTGTAATGTCTTCAGTTCCTAATTAAAGTGAAGAAAATGCAGGCAAGTTTGCACAGTAGGGCTGGGAGTATCGAAACAAATGCAACTTTTCGGTCTGGATAGGCCTTAACTCACTCTTTGACTTTTACATTCAGGAAACTCCCACATGGAAAAAACATTAAAGGTCACTTGTATGGGAGCAAGCTGAAAAGGTCAGGTGCATTACCTCTTCCCAGAGACATGACTGTTCATAAATAGGCTATAGACTATGGTGAAGAGTCACCGTAGGAATTGAAAGTGGTAGTTGATACTCTACAGTTCCAAAAATACACACACCACTTTGAATTGCCTATTTTGCAGTTTGTCAAAGCCAAAACAAATATAAAAATGCTTTATCATCAATTCATGCAAGAGTACAGGTACATAGAAATTGTTCAGCTTTTGCATATCCCATCTTGTTTGTCATGAGATGCAGACATACAAGTGAGAGTAAACCTTGGGGTAAGAAGACAGAAAAGGGCTGTATTTTGATTCTCTTAAACGTCTCCACTACTTGTTTCCTCTTCTTATCTCCTTGTTCACTAGCTCAAAGTTTACAGAGGAAATGAGGGGAAGAAACTAGGAAAAGAGAAATAAATGGGTGAATTGGGACATCCTGCTGAAAAGCATACTGTATGTTCCTTATATGGAAATGCTGAAACGTTCATGTGATTATCCTCCATGAGTGTCATGTATAGGTGCAATTCTCCTCCGTGAAGGAGCTGCGAAGGATACACCAGAAGAGACATCTGAAGGAAAATTTAGCTTCCGACTCTTGTCTCTTATGGTATTGGGACACCCTTCAACATTTGGAATTTGGAAGTATTTCCAGTATTGGCAGATAGGAAATGAGTGGACGACACAAAGTAAAAGAACTGAGATGGAGCCATGGACATGCAATGTTTTGTTCATAACTCCTCTTCATGAAGCCTAATGGAGGATAGCTGGGATTTTTGTAGTGTTTTTTGTTTTGAACTGGACTATGAAACGACTACGGGGGGATCTTTTATTGGACTAAAATCTGTTGCCACTGAGGCCTATGAATGCTTATTGTAAATGTTTTGGAGTTTGTTGGTTTGGCATGTTCCATAAAGTTTATTATGCATTCTTGAGTCTTACAAGCTAGCAAAGGTCGATAGGACTCCTTCTTCAGCCTGAAATCACCCTTAACCACTAATGTCCACCACAGAGTTCAGGATTTGATGCTGTGACAGGCACTAACAACCTTATGGCAGCAGATCCGCACAGCTGCCTCACTAATGGAGGCACAGAACATGACCCATTTGGTCTCAATAATTGTAGTTCAGCTATCTGTATGTCTATTTATATCGTCTATGCATTTTGCACATTCTAGATATCTACCTTGTACTTTTACCATGTTTGCACTATGTGCAATTTGTAGTCTGTTGGTTTTTGTGTCTATTTATATTGTGTGTGTGGTTTTTTTTTTTTTTTTTGCTGCTGTTATGGGAGTTGCCAGATGGAGTTTTCTTATAACATACTACAATGACAAATAAAGAATCTTATCTTATCTTATCTTATCATAATGTTCCTAGCATTATGCAGTAGGAGTTCTGCTGGAGGTGTGAGTTGAAGATCTCCCAAGCTGCTTTTTCACCAACATGGTTCCAGTGCAGTGCTGGTTCCCGATCCAGTTTGTGTGTTTTTCCACTAACAAAGGAGCTGGTTCCAATGCCGAAAAATAGCTTTGGATACTGACCCCAAAAGCTAGCTGGCCTGGAACCAGGAACCTGTGATGTGAAGTGCTGAGGGGTAGGACAAACAGCACAAAAACTTGTAATTTAGCAAAAGTTGCTAGCATTGCAATCTTTTAAAAATTAATGTTTACTATGAATTTCTGATAATCTATTTGAACTGGGTAAAGATGCTGAAATGTCTTTTGATTAGGATGGCTTGTTACCTCTTTTTTTATCTCTGAAAAAAATTAAAACAATCTTAAATATCAGTTGATCCTACTGATTGTATTTTGGTTTCTGATTAAATAAAACTTTAACTCCCAGATTGAGTTATACCCGCAGATTCCAAACTCTCTCAGAAGTGACAACTTTATGACATTCTTCAATGGAAAAATAACTAACATCAGAGCAATAATCCAAAGAAGTACTTTTGCCATAGATTGCCACCAGACTTTGCTGGGTCTGTTATAGTGGACAAAAGCAACGCAGCGATGTTGGATTCTTTTACCCCGTCAGAGAATCTGAACTTTTGTACTTGATATCCTCTCCTGAAGTAGCTAACTCCATGTTAGACCCGATTTTTGCAAGGCTCATTAAAGAAATTGCTCTATCCATTCGTAGTAACTTATTAAACATGATAAATTCATGACTAAGTCTTGGATATGTACTAAAATCACTGAAAGTAGCTGTTGTCAAGCTTGTTCTTAAAAAACCTAAACTTGATGCTAGAAACTTAGCAAATTATAGGCCTATCTCCAACATTTCCCTTCTTTTCTAAAATCTTGGAGAAAATAGCAAAATTCAATTTTATTTATATAGCACCTTTCACAAGGAGCACTATCATAAAACGCTTTCCATAGCCCCGGGCCCAGGGTCCCCACAGAGTAAGCCAAAGGCGACAGTGGCAAGGAAAAACTCTCCCGAGAAGAAGAAACCTTGGGCGGAACCAGACTCAAGGGGGAAACCCATCCTCCTCTGGTTGGTCGCTTTTTTCACTCTTGGAACCAATAAATAACCTGCCCCCTGAGAGTGAAGCAAACAGAGGGGTGAGTAAGGAACCAAAAGATCAGACAGATATTCTGGAGCCAAACCATGCAAGGTCATATAGGTTAGTAATAGTACTTAAAAGTCAGTGAGAGACTTAACAGGAACCCAATGTAATAATGATTAATGATGACAATACAGGACTAATATAATCAAACTTCCGGGTTTCAGTTATAACTCTCACTGCAGCATTTTTCACCAGCTGAAGTTTGTGTAATAACTCAGAGTTGCATCCAGAGAATAGCCTTTAAAATAGTCCAGTCTGGAAATGATAAAGGCATGAGTTAGCTTTTCAGCATCATTGAAGCATCTTCCGAACCTTGGCTATGTCCCTCAGATAGAGGAAGCTGTTTTAGTAATATTCCTAATGTGAACATCAGACAGATCCGAACAAACAGTGTAAGAGGTACGAACATTTACTGTATAATGACAACAGAGGCTGATAATGGTATTCGTATACTGAGAAAAAGTTTCCAAAATATTAGCTGAAGTAATTAAAAATCATTGAAACTCTGTGAATAGTTTAAGAATGGTGTGTAGTTCATTTTTGCAATCTTACTGTGCCGGGCTAATAATGACCAAAGGCATGTGATAATGGTTTTTGAAATTTACATGCATTTAAGTGTTAAATAGTCATACATTTAGTTAAATGAGCACTTTTTAAAGAATTGCAGATATGTAGAAACTATAAAAATACATTAATTTAGCTGAAAATGTTCTGTCCTTATGCAGTTCATGTAAGCATTTTAATAATTTTATTTTGCCACAGTATGTTCAATGTCATCAACTGCTGGATAAGGAGAAGCACTGGCAATGTAAAATCCATTATTATTATGCTACTAAACGCATTGTTTTTTTTTAGATTTTTTTATATGAATTGCCAGAAGGTGATGCTAAGCAAGCCTTCATTTTAAATGATTTATTTCACATACACTCATCATGTTATAAATATAGAATCTGATTCCTGTAAACGTGTCAATCAATGATTAGGTAATGTAATAGATACTCTCCATTTTTTAGTAACAGGGCATCTGAATTCAACCTTGGTGAAAACTGGGTGTCAATAAAAAAGAATTTAATTGCTTCCATTGCCTGCAGGTGTCATGCAATTTCTAATTAAGGCTCCAGATGACTTTGGAAGTCTTATGAAAAAAAAATGTGTGGTATAATTAATTCATACAACACCCACCGCATTATCTCTCTTGCTAAGGAAACCTTTAAATATGCATATTTACTCGTGCATTAGAATTACATGCATTATCTGTTATTGATTGAGAAATCACCCATGCATCCTCAAGGGCTTGAGCCAAGTTATGGTTGTCAAGAAACAGCATCTTCACTTCCATCTTCCTCTGGGCAATATACAAGCTTGCTTTCTTTTCAGGCCTTATGGGTTTCCTCTTCTTAAATCCTAGAGAGTAAAAGTCTGCTGTTCACAAAACATCTGTATTCTTTTTAGTGTCTCATTAAATTTGCTAGTACAGTATCACTGCTCTAATATTCTTCCCATGACAGTTTTGGATAAATATTGCAAGCATGCAAAAATATCATTATTGCCTATTTATTTACTATCCATTCGTAAATCAATGCACTTTAAGTGGTTCCACTCTCTCTCACAGGGTGATGTTTATTCACTTGTAATCTAAATACTAGCAATGGAGGCCACACTGTTATGCATTTGAAAAGGACCTTTAAATAAATTACACTAAAAAAAATGCACTCTAATAAAAATAGGATTAGCCAAAATTACTGGAAATTCTAGAAATTCAAAACAGAACAAATATAAGACAAAGACAAAACCTTTCAGAAATCCTAATAAAAGGAGATGGAAACTTAAAATAAAAGGTAAGAAGATTCTGTAGACTTACAATTACACATTTATTAAGAATGAAAAATTGATAGAAAAAAATCTTTTATACAATTAGCAGCTGGTAATGGAATACAGATCAATAAAATCATCACTTTGATTCAGAAGCTGTGTGCATGCAGAATCTTGGGTCATTGGGTATTCTTAAATGAGATTGTATTCCATGGATAACCACCAATTATGTATATTTTTATTTCACTTTAATTTAGAGGCATGGTCTGAGACAAGTGTTTAATATCTTTGCTATTAATCTTCAAAAGATTCCATTGACAAAGCACACTGTATGTATAATAGGATGCTTTTATGAGAAACAGCTGTCAATGAGTGAATGTATTACGTTGAGTAAAACTGTATGACTTGTAATTAAATTGATCAGGTGATGCATATGAATATGTTTAATAAAAATCTTTTTGTTGTTAACATGGTTAAATAAATTGTTTCACTGGTAAACAAACTCCATAGTGGAATGTACTTATTCATGTTAAGATTGGTGTCTACAATCAATGGGACCAGGACCCCTGATACCTTTATTAGGTACCGCTGTGTAGAACCAATTCAAGGGTTGACAAGTTGTGCATTCAGAAATGCCTTCCTCTGCAGCATTGCTGTACTAAGCTGTTGTTTTTGCACTTGTGACCTTCCAGTTATCTTGAAGAAGTCTGACCATTCTCCTTGGACATCTTCCATTAACTAGTTTTTGGTAACAAAACTTCCCCTATATGAATGTTTTTTGTTCATTGCACCATTCTCTGATCCATACATGAACAATAATTTATCTCAAATATCTGAACAATAACAGAGCAGTAAGTGTCCTTTATTTGTTTCTGGTAGGTGTGGAACACTTTGGGTTACCTTCTAGGGTGAGATGTGACCATGGAATGGAGAATACTCTGGTTGCTCTTTTTATGCTTGAAAGGAGAGGACTAAACAGACATAGCGTTATTGCAGACTTATCCGTGCATAATCAGCACATCGAAAGGTTATGGGCTGAATTAAACGGAGTGGTATCCAGGCATTTTATCGACTTGTTCCGTTTCATGGAGTGCCAGGGTATACTTGACTCACTTAATGAACTGCATTTATTTTGTCGTCATTACATCTTCATGCCTAGAATTCACAGAGCGACAACTGAATTCACCAAACAGTGGAACTTTCATGGGTTTTCAATACAAGGAGGACAAAGTCCACTTCAGCTCTGGCACACAGGCATCATCACTAACTTAGGCCTGGGTAATACAGCCGTGGGTGGCATTTTTGTGGTAGATGATCTTTGCGGCATTCATGAAGAAGGGCCATTACCTGAATTCCAAACAACGATACTGTCATCCCTGAAATTAATGTAACGATATATCTAACAACACTTCATTTGACTGAACAACACTTTGACCCACTGGAAAAAGATGAAAACTATGGTATTGAGTTGTTTTGCTCCCTTGTCAGTTTTCTTAAACAACATGATTCATAGCATGTAATGGCAGACATAGCAAAAAAATAAAATGCTAAAAAGATGAACTCATAGAACAATGCAGTGTGTATTTAAAATGTAATTTTAATAAACATTGCATTAAAAATGCAAAACAGGCAACACCTTCAGAAAGTCAACTTGACATTCCAGGGAGGTGTGCAAATTTACATATATTAAGCCATCTAAAAACCGTAAAGGCACATTTTTAAGCTCACAGAAACTTTTTTAGGAACAAACCAAACTGACACTACTGCAACAAGACATTTTGGAGCCATGGAAAAAAGAAAAATCACTAATAAATGAGGAGTTATATTTTTAAGTTAAAAAAAAAAAAATTACTGGCTAATTTTCAATTTGTTACATCAATGTAAGTGTTTTTGACAAAAATTTTTTGTATCGATGGAAGCCTGTCAGTATAAAGAAGTAAAATGTTAAATATGGAATGAGTGATAGATTGTTAAATTTCCTGTTTTCCCCTCAGTGTTAAATACTTTTTCTTTTTAACTCAGTCTTTAAAAAAAAAAAAAACAAATTATGACTGAATAGAATGTGAGTGACATTGGCCATTTCCATGGCTCCATACCTTGTAGCTCGCAACTTTAAAAGTGGAATTAAATTGAATCTTTAACATTACAACACCTCCTGCAGCTCTAGAGGTAGAAGAACATTATACGACTTCAAAAAAAATTTCATGCTGTTTGGTTTCAAATGCAAAAACATGAATTCTATTAGAGCATGTTATGCTCTGCCAAATTCATGAGTGTTCCCTAATCCATCTTCACCTTAATGTCATCGTATGAAGTGAACAATGGCAGCTTGAAGCAATTGATAAATGTGTTGGCCAAGGGGAACTTCAATGTAGGCAAGTCTTGGTGCTCTTCTTTGTGGAGGAATTCAATGGATGGTTGTGGGTTGAAGCTAAGAGGAGGAAAGACAGTGGCCCCAGTGGCAAAAGACATGATTCTCTGGGGTTTCTCTGCACCCTTATCATCTTTGTGATACAGAAAAAATGAAAGTCCCCCCCCCAATATTGACAGTAATACAATAAATGTTACGTTTAATTTGTTGGATATATCTTTGCAATTAAGATATGTTTTAACAATTACGCAATTTGCACATTTCAGACATGATGTCCTCTTTGGTAAACATGGAGTTAACGTCACTATTTAAATGCTAAATCATGAGCACTTATACTCTGTGTCCTGCAAATAGTCTTCAGTAGGGGACAATCTCTTCTGCTCTCTTTTACTGCTCCCTTGAGGAGACAACCAAATGTTGACTACGTCATCCATTACTTTAGCAATGAGTAGACATGGTCGAAAACACAAAGCGTTTATGGGCGTGTCCAAATCCATTTTGCTATTTTGACGGCGGAAAAAAACAGGCGCAAAAAGATCACCGGATGCCGCTTTTCCAGCAAACCAGTGTGTCAAATTTATGTCCTTCCCAACTGCAAGTAAAGTGATAGGGAAGTGGGAATGTCTTGAAACAATATTCAGTTCTGAATTTGTAAAAAAGTCCTCTTGATTTATCTAAAAAGGACTACCAAGTAATGCCTACACAACAGTGGGGCTCATTGAAACCATATGATGCTTTTTCATGTTGCTTGGTTAGACTGGAAGGGTGCATCCATGTTTGTTAGATTAATTTAAGGGCAAAATGATCATTTCAAAACATTACCTATATGAACGGACAGACATTAACGTAAAACATAATCAGATGTTATGGTTTTGCATCTCTCAGCTGCATACCAGACATTTCTACTACACTGCTAGTTTATTTTCCAGGTAGAAAAGAAAAAAAATCATTCATTTTCTGGTCTCCTTGCAGTGTGATTTACCATTCTGTATTTACATCATTTTTATAAATGCACTGTATATGGATAGGCTGGACATACAAGCAATGACTGCATCAAACCAAAAAAGACCAAATCTGTTTTTGCATAATTAAATCACTGACTTTTGTTTTCCAAAAGAATATAAAAACAAGCAGCATCTATTCCATGATACATACTGTACTTGTACAGCATTTATGTTTTATGCTCATCTTCACCTCCTGCCTGCAGCCCATAGTCCAAAATGTTGCTGTGTGCAATGCCGAATCGATTCCATATTATTGGGTACTGCCACCAGAGCCACTGGCCACTGACCGTCGCCGAACGGGTAGATGCAGTGTGGTTAACACTCGTCCCAGGCCTAAACAGCGAACTTATTTCACTGCCTACAGTGGTGTATTGTGAAGCTGGTTGAAAGGAAGTAGAACAGCTGGTGGCATTATTGCATTTGGAGACGTTATCAAGCTGTTTAATAATGCTGCAGCATGGCAGAGACGCACACTGTTCGTCTGTTCCAATGCCATCTCTAAACAAAAGAGGAACTTCCGTTTCAACGGACATGACTTCCATTTCAACTAAAACGCTCTCTCACACTACTGAAATTTGGTCAGTCATGTACTAGTGAAATAGATGAACACATAAGCAAATCAAATTAGGCGTCATTATTCATGCATGGGTTTATATTTTAGTATGTGAAAGACACGTTCATGTTATGATGTAGTAGTGCCAATAGATGGCACTCTAACAGTAAAGGGTTGAGTAAATGCCTGGTTTAGGTAGATGAGGAAGAGCCCAAGAGCAGATGAGTTCATGTGCATGGTTGTCACCTGAATAGTTGTAATAAAGCCATACGTTGTTCTCTAATGCTGGAGCTTCTGAGTATCATCACAAAACAGTTCAATAGTTTCTGGAAGAAGTTTATTTTCAGTAGTGCATGTGTGAGTATTTCCATGATGTATATGAAACTGTTTCAGTAGTTAATGCTAATTGTTTTACTAGTATATGGGTGAATATTTTCAATTTCAATAGTATGCGTGAGAGATATTTAATAGGGTATGTGAGAGGTTTTCAGTATAGTGTGTGCAAGTGTTTCAACAGTTTATGTCCAAGTATACATTTGAATTTTGTCTCATATGGACCCTCATAGAGGGTTGCTGGAACCATATCTGCCACCATCAATTACACTGCTTAAAATCACTTACATAATTTGTCATAGCTGTTCTAAGGCTTAGTCAAAAAGTAATTGAACTGGTTGTCCCTGTCTGCATGCTGTTTGTATACAGTAGCAGTCACATAATATGATGTTTGGAGGAGCCTGCTTTTTGTGTTAAAGAGCAGGTGTACCTAATGATATGTCCGTTGAGCGTATAGCTGCACTGGAATTTGGTCCCTACTACCTAAAAGTGTATCAGTCTGTCTGCCATTGTGTGGCCCTGTTAAAATCCTCACTGGAAAATCTGACTCACTATGATTTACAGCCAAAAGTACTATTAATTAATGGAATTGGCTAATTTAGCAACACCCGTTGTTGAGATGTGGGTATAATTACGCACATAGCCAATGCAATCTCCAGCAATAAACACTGGCAGCAGAATGCATTATACTGTCTTTCAATTAGTGACTTTCATTGTGGCAAAATCACTGGATGCCACTTTTCCAGTAAACCAGTGTGTCAAATTTATGTCCTTCCCAACTGCAAGTAAAGTGATAGGAAAGTGGAAATCTCTTGAAACAATATTCAGTTGTGAAGTGGCAGGTCATACAAACAGAAAGAAACCTGATTCTCTAGCATCTTTACCCAACCTCACTAATGCAGGTTATGGGTGAATGCCAGAAAATCCCACCAACAATGTTCCAGCATCTAATGGAAAGCCTTCCCAGAGGAACAGAGGCTATTACAGTAGCAAAGGGAGGACCAGCTTCATAGTTATACTATTTGTTTTGTAAGGAGATGTTGAACAAGCAGGTGTCCACATACTTTTGGCTATTTTTTATACAGTATATCGTGTACTATAATATAATGCCACCCATACTATTTTGCTACTAATCTGTAGAATATAGATGATGCACATTGAGCTGCTTCATGTACACCATAGCGGAATGAGAAGGTACCATCTGATGTCGATATATTGCCTGTAATACAAACAATATGTAAGAGGGAAACCTTGAAACCAAATGTTAGCACATTAAAATTCAATTTCAAATAATGAAAAAAATAAAAAATGGAAATTACAAGTTTACACAACTATATTAATTTGATCTCCTTTAATTTATGTTGCTGCTGTATTTTAATAATCATAAATGCCATGTTGCTTAGGATGCCAGTAAGTGTTTTGCAATGTGTTATCTTGTTTCCCTGACTAATTCTGTATATAGTGAACAACATATATTTTCTTATATAGGAAATAACTTTTCATAATTTTTGTCCATCCATCCATCCATCCATCCATCCTGTAATCTTCAAACTACTCATCTTGGCAAGGATTATGGAGGATCCTGGAGCCTTTCCCATGCAGCATTTCAATAGGTTGCAAGGTGAAAGTTTGCGACAGTGATGAGAAAGAGGCTTAAACTACAGCACTTAACCAAACCAGTGGGAGCACACCCGGGTTATTGGAAGCGTACTTCGGACTCCCAGAAGAAATTAGTCCTGTCTAATTCTGTATTGTACTGGAATAGATCATTTACCATGCTAATGAGTAACTAAGAAAAATATCCTGTAATGTACTAACTATCTGGCTATTTGATTGTACCATCTGGTAATAAACAGTATGTAAAGAAGTTTTAGTAAGACAAACTCAATTTCTGCATGTTCTCTCTGCTTAACCTCTACATATGCTAAACAATTTGCTATAAACAGTAAACATTAAACATCATGGAGAGCAAAGAGTTTTTTTTTTGATAATACAATTCCTTCAAAAATGAGCTGCTTTTGAGGTAGAGGAAGAAAAGTTTAAATGTGATGATTTGCAGCTGTCCTACAGGGAACTCCTGTGAAGGCTACATTAATCGTGGACACTCATAAGCACGACCAGTTAATATGCCTTCTTCGAAAGCCATTACGTTGTTGAACATACTCACGTGTCCACAAGACCATCAGATGTTACACACTTGCATTCTGTCTTCTATTTGCAAGGAAATGCTGCTAGTGATATGAGTAAGTGGACAGTGCATTGTGGTGTAGAGAATCTTGAGCCCTGTGGAATAAGGTTGAGACAATAAAAACTTTAAAAACCATGCTTAAAAATGAAGATGTTTATATATAATCAAATTAAGTTCCTTATAAAATTCTCTTGATTGTCAGAGATTCAAGGAGTCGGGATTGGATCTGATTGAGAGACTGAAGACTCAAGAGACTCGGAGATGTGGGGAAATAATGTTTACTTGGAAGGAAGACCAGGGACACGGGGAAAACCAGGCTCAGAGACAAAATGGGGAGAGATGGGGCACGGGGGATAAATAAGGCAGTAATTAGGGAAATCAACAACAGGTGAGCAGGAAGAAGAGCAGAAAGAAGAGCTGACAAAGGTGCGCCCACTGCTGACATTTGGGCGTAGCGCAACAGAATCCCCTCCTCAACGACCGGCTACCAGACTGGCAAGGCTTGTTGCGGTGGTCCCAATGAAAATCGTCATGACGGTATGGTGCATGATGTAATTAGGTGGGGTCCAGGAGCGATCGTCCACACTGTAGCCTTTCCAGTCCACCAAATACTCGAACACATGCCCACAGCACTGGCAGTCCACGATTTGGCTAACTGCGTACACAGGAGCCCCATCAATGATGCGAGGCGGAGGCCGCGCGGGGTCAGGAGGGTTCAGGGTGTCACACACAACTGGGCAGAGATGGGAGATGTGGAATGTCGGATGAGCCAGGAGGGTGGGGGGAAGGGCCAGGCTGTAGGTCACTGGGTTAATGTGCCAGACCACCCAGAAGGCCCCAATGTACCAGGGAGCCAGTGTGGAGGACTCTCCCTGGGTAGACAGCCAGACTTGGTCCCCAGGATGGAACAGCTGGGCTGGTCGGCGATGACGGTTGGCCTACGGGACGTCGCATAGGTTGGTGTGCTGGATGGCCTCCCAGGCGCAGCGCCATGCCTCACGGCAACAACAAATGGCAGCCAGAGCAGACAACATTTCGACCCCTGGCACTTCTGTGGGGAATGGGGGGGGGTGTTACGTGCCATGGGATTTTCTGGGGCATGGTGTGTGTTTTTGTTCCAGGTCCATCATTTGCCTCTCCAGTCCACTCATCCGCTCCACGTCCACGACCCCGCCCACATCTTCCCTCTGCGTTTCCATACAGGTTATCACTTCCGGTTTCCCGATTTGAAAAGCACCGCCATCCAACCATTCCCAGGCTCTGCTCATTGATTTCACTCTGTTATCCTGGATTGTGTATTTTGCTTATTACATATGACTTTGGATTGTTTTTGTTTTTTCTGATTATGGCTTTTTCCTTTGTACTTTTGCTGGTTTCTTTTTGATTGTTTGGTTATTGATCATTACCCCCAGTTTTTCGTTTATGATATTGTCTTGCCCTTCAGATACCATCGCCTTAGCCTGTGTGTGTGTGTGTACAGTGTGTATGTGTTTGACCCAGTGTGTAGGGAGTGACTGCTATTTTTGTTTTGTGTGAAGTTTGTGGTTCTGTGTTTTGGTAGGGAGTTAGGGAGAGGAATTGTCTTTTGTTTCCTTTTGGTTGTAGGTCGGGTAGCTTTGGGATTGACTTGCTAGTTTGTTTTGGTTTACTATTTTAACCTGGATCACTCCTGCATAGGCAAATCGACGGAGGAACTGAACCACCAGCTGGTTAGCCCATTTCACCTGGCTATTAGACTGGGGATGGAACCTGAAGGACAGGCTGACCGAGGTCGGGAGTAAGGTGCAGAAGGACGACCAGAATCGAGACATAAACTGGGGCCCACAGTTCAACATTAGGTCTGACGGGAACCCATGAAAATGCACAACCTGATGAAGGAGGATCTTGGTTGTCTCCAGTGCAGAGGGGAGTTTGAGAAAAGGCACAAAGTGTTGCCCTGGGAGACGGGGAGTCCTGTGACAATGCACAGGTGGTACAAGCAGCCACGAAGCATTGTACATCAGTTGCCAGCTCAGGCCACCAGAAAAGGCACTGGAGGAGATGGATGGTGTTGCTGACCCCCGTGTGGCCCGCGAGCACCGAGCTGTGACCCCACAAGAGGACCTCCTGCCGGAGGGCTTGAGGAATGAAGAGACGTCTCTGGGGAGTCAAGGAAGGCCAGGCTCGTTCTGCAGCGCCTGCAAAAGAGGGGTCTCCACATCCCTATGTAGCGGAGCTACTTTCTTAGTAGAGGGGAGCACGGGTCGAGGCTTGAGTACCTGGTTATACAGTTCAAACTGTGGAGACAGGGCGTCGGCCTTGGTGTTCTTAGAGCCTGAGCGGTAGGTCAGGGTAAAGTTGAATTCCTGAAAGAACATGGCCCAGCATGCCAGGTTAAGGTTGAGCTGCCGGAGGTGCTGGATGGCGAGTAGGTTGCGGTGGTCTGTCCAGACCTGGAAAGGTTGGTCACCACACTGGAGCCAGTGGCGCCACTCCTCCAGAACCCGGCAGACAGACTAGAGCTCCTGGTCCCCCATGCTGTATTCAATTCAATTCAATTCATTTTTATTTATATAACGCTTTTAACATGAAGCACGGTCACAAAGCGCTTTACATAGTCCCGGCTGCATCCACTCCGGCGCCGGTATGCCAGAAGATGCTTCGGGACGCAGCGGCTAACATCGGGGCTCTGGGTGGTCCTCTCTGTAAGTGGGGTCCGCTGGCTGGGATATCCTTTCCATTGTTTTCTAAGGAGGTTGTCAATCCAGATAGCCCCTCCAGGTCATCTCCAAGCTCTTGGGAAGCCAGCTTATCTTTGATCCCCTCATTCAGGCCGTGATGGAAGACTGAAGACTCAGGAGACTCAGGGATGTTGGGAAATGAAGTTTACTTGGAAGGAAGACCAGGGAAACTGGGAACAGAGAGACAATGACCAAATGGGGCGAGATGGGGCACTGGGGATAAATAGGGCAGTAATTAGGGAAATCAACAACAGGTGAGCAGGAAGAGTAGCCCACAGGGGAGCACCCTCTGGTGGCGCTTGGTCACAGCACGACATTGATTTTCAGTTAGTTCAGTGCGTATCCCAGAAATGAAAGGTCACAGGGCAGGGAAACACCTTAGATGTGATGCCAGGCCATTACAGGGCATAACCTTACACTCACACACTATGGACTACATAGTGGCACTATCCATCCATTCATCCATATTCTAACTCTTTATCCTGGTCTAGGTGGTGAGGGGCCTAACACAGGCAGCAAAGGGAATGAGACTAGGGTACACCCTGAATGGAATGTATAGAGGCATCAATCCATTTGATTGTAGCCCAGTGGGCTACAATTGAAGTGTCACACTTAAGGGCCGTTCCATCACCCACCCTGACTGTGACTCTCTGAGGAGCAGATTTTGATGCAGCAAGGGTTGAGATTAAACCCAAACATGAAAGTGTGAAGTGACAACACCAGCCACTGTGCCACCATGCTCATTATTGATTTAAATATGGAGAAGAAGTCACAGTACCTTGTATTTTAAAAGTATATCACTATATTTTAAGACCAACTTGAATAAAGTAATATGTATGTATCTATCATTGTGTGTGTGGGTACCATGTTTATATTATGTTGTTGCGCCCTCACTCCCTGGCTTCTCTCCATGCTGCCTGGTTTCTTTGTGTTATACCTGGTGGCCATGGTCATCCTGATTGCCTCATCTCACAGCTGGTACCTGTTGCCTCATTAAGCACGCAGTTGCCTGGTTACCCTAGCCTATTTCCTGGAGTCAGCCCAGTCAGCTTCGCAGTCTTGATCTGGAGGGTACCAGGTGGATTCTACTTGATCGTACTGGTTCATTGTTTTTGCTGGATTGAGCCAGATCTCTGCTCCCTCAGATGAGTAGGCCCCACCATGGTATACCTGCCTGCCTGTCTGAATGGTTGGTATTACAATATGCCAATGGGTAGCCAAGAGTGACCAAGCCTATGGAGCCCAGAACCATCTCAATCTATATGTACTTGATGCCTACTGATGGACACCCTTCCCCTGTTCCAGTGTGCCTGTCCCCCCCTGGAACCCTGTTCCTCTGTCTGCTTTCCTCAAAATCCAGTCCTAGTTCCCCGTAGTTTCCCCGGAGTTCTGTTCTGTCCCTCCAGAGTTCTATTCACAGTCCTAGTCTGTCTCTCTGGTCTGTCGTGTGTCTATTCTGCTCTGTTGTTCCCTGTTCATGTTTTCCCATGTGGTACTACCTCCAAGCACCGTCCTCGTTGAGTTGCACGTACTTGAGTGCTTCTGTTGAGTTGTGTTGTTCCCGACGCTCCTCTCACTGGGCACTGCTGTAAAGCATGCTCCCTGAGCAGTTCCTGGTTCGTCTCTGTCGATGTCATTCCTCACTATGCCTTCCGTGTTTCTCCCCATTCCATGATGTTTCTGAGGAAAAAAAAAATGTAAAAATTCAATTTGATAAAAAAAAAACCTGTAATTGCAATAACAAAAGAGCCAAATGTCTTCCGTTGTTATATTTTGTTGGGTTATGGTTAAGATTAGGTCTGGAGAAGGGTTAGGGTTGTCATAGCTAGGATTAGGGTTTAGGCCGATAGAATAAAAGGAAGGTCCCAAAAAGGTTAGAAATAGAAACGTGAGTGTGGCAAGGGGGTTGTTTAATAATAATAAAAAAAAAACCTGACAAATCAATATGTCAGTCTGCTGTTTCTGGAAAGGTTTCTGTTCTTTATTACACTACATTGAAAATGCCTGTTTGATATTGATTCAAATTACATTTATATTACTTTTTGAAGTCCTTCTTTGTTTTTCCTGTCATAAGACAAATTTGCTTGTCTTTTGAAAGTATTATAACCACAGCTAAGGTACTCGTACCTTTCTTTACAAGTTTGGCTGAATAAGATCATTTAGCCACAACAGCTGACATGGCTGTCTTGCCTTGGAAATGAATAATTAGAAATTGACCTCATTGCTCTTATTGCTCACACTACAGTCAAATGCTGGTTGTAAATTGTCTAAAGCTTGAGTGCCCAGGGGTCTAGGTTGATACATGAATTGAAAATTGACTATTCGCTTGTTTTGTCCACACAAAAATCCTGGACATTTATGTCTCGTATTGTTTCCTGTAATCCTTTAACACATTTTACTCGTTCTACTTGCACCTGTAATGTATATGACATGACAAAATGTAACATAACATAGCATCGCATAACGTGACGTTACATATTATTTGACCACCATGCCAGAAATATGCTATAAAATTAACCGAAAGGTATTTAAGTCAGTACTGGAATTTGACATATTATGAACCAATATTTCTGCCGAAAAGTTTTATTAAGGTTTACAATGGCAAGAGAGAGTTAATAAACATGAGATATGTAGAGCAATTGGGTTAAATAAATCTAAAAGAAAAAGGAAATAAAGGTTTACTGAAATTTAATTTACGATGTTGCATTGACTGAAATAAGAGATGTATAACTTTGGAATACAAATCAATGTTTTCAAATATGAAATGCTACTTTTTACAAAGGTCATAAATGCTGTACTGAATCAAAATGTAGGTTTTATAAGGTAGGATTATCCTGAATGTTATGTTGTATTGCACGGTGAAACACAGTTGAAAGGTTAAGATCATGTGTTATACAGAAGCATGCCTTTTAACTCAGAAAGCAATCGATACATAATCATGAGTATAATAATAATGAGTAATCACTCATAAACACTGTTGTTGACTGTTGTTTTTGCAATCTGAACTATGCCATATGCTAAAAATATAGTGTATTCAGAAACAGGTCTCCTTGACTGCCAAAGCATTGGTAAAGTAATATTTATCCGTAAAATACAGAAATTTACACGTCATCCTGTACAACTTCCTGATTTACATATCAAATCTTATTAAGTATAGCCTATAACATTCCAAGGTACAATACAGTGAATGTCTGTCTATTATTTGTTGTTGTTGTTGTTTAGTCATGCAGTCGTGTCCGACTCTTCGCGACTCCAAGGACCACAGCACGCCAGGCCACCCTGTCCTCCACCGCCTCTCGAAGCCTGCCCAAACTCATGTTCATTGTCTCCACC
>JAACJT020000105.1:2205895-2222392 GCA_009936485.2 Gymnarchus niloticus
CCCCCTTCCCCTTCCCCTTCCCCTCTCCCTCCTTCCCGTATACATCTGGAAACAGCGGGGCAGGTAAGAGACGCTTCGTGTTTGCTGTTTATCTTTCAGAAGGCGTTCCCGGTCTTGACAGCTGGCGACGGGCGCGCGCGCGCGCGCGGCTCCGGGTTCGGCCGCGGGAGCGCGCACCGCACACTGCGCATTAACCCCGGCTGCTTGTCGGCCGCCTCGCCGAGCGGCCCCGTCTGCACCGCCAGTACCGCCGTCCCTCTTATCTCCAGCTCTTCCTTATGCACTATTCCGTGTCATACGTAAGTGTGTGTGTGTCACACACATTGCTTTATTTACGTTCCTTCCTCCCGCGACGAGGAACGCGTTGACTGCGCACACTGATACCCGGTGGAAAACTACTAAGTTGATGAGTGACACATATGTAATAAAGAGCAGTCGTTTGCATTTGTTTTTTTTTTCTTTTTTCTGTGAGTCGATTTATTAAAGAACGCGTCGCTTTATTAATGCGGAATTCTACCTGCTGTCACCATGTCACCTCTGACCGCTGTTCTGCTCTCTTTGTAGGCTTGTTAAATGTACGTAGATTCTTATTAAGTGTCTCCTGAAATGGCCAGTTCATACGTGATTTTTCCACTTGGATTTTTAAACGGAGGTGAGAGCGAACATTTTTAATAAAAGACCCTGTCCGAGTTCTGCTGTCCCCTCCTCCCCAGCACCCCCTTCACTGCATGGCGACGGGACGCCTGCGGGTATAAATGAAGTGTTCCCATTACTCTGCTCAGGACTCTCTTCATGTGTTATCTGACTGGCTTTTCGGAGCAGGGGGACATTATTCTTCTCGGGGAACGCCGTGGGACTTAAGTTTTCCCCGAAGCGTACCCCTAAGGACCGGAGCATCTCTCCTATTATGACGAGTTGACAGCTAGTTCCCGGTCAGTCTTAATATTGTGGGTGTAAAGGTGTTACTCTGGGCACCGGTGTGTCATCGCAGGATGACCCAACACAAAGGACCAGCCGTCATACATGTGATATTAGTGTGGAATAGTTTGAGTTCGGTAAACGCCATTGACTACTTTAAATCAACATTGATTAATTAGGCTCATATTATGAGATTATAATTTTTTGTTGCTCTATGAAGGTACTTGTATATGGAGTTTGTAGCTGTATTCCTGACTTTGAACCTGTTACCCATTTGCCACCTTTTCTCAGGTTCCATTCTTGTGACCAAAGACACCAGCTCTCTGACTCCTGTCCCCAACCTCGACGCTGCAGTAATGGACTCTGGGGTGATTGAGGCTGGGCTCAATGTCACCCTGACTATCAGGTTGCTCATGCATGGAAAGGTTAGAAAGCCGCCATGACTCACAACGATGACTCATACGGCACCGTAAGTCAGATGTGTTCGGTTGCAGAAGTCACACGTATTCGATAAATGAAAATGGGAGTTTTGTTGCCATAAATCGCTGTGCCTCGATTCTGTGTGATTCTGCTCGGTGGTCTGAAAGGGCAGAGATTAAAGATAAAGACCAAATGAAATGGTCAGAAAGCTCATAATTAACCACACTGCTTTCTTCCACATCTTTACTTTTCAGGAAGTGGGCAGTATAATCGGAAAGGTAAGAAGTCTCATTCTACTCGTTCCTTTGTCTTTGCTGGAGCTGTAGGAGTAGATGTGATATGTAGTAATGCGTTCTCATCCTTCCATTAGAAAGGCGAGTCTGTCAAGAGGATGAGAGAAGAGGTAAACAATCACCAGTGTTTCCCCGTCATTTCCATGGCGATATACTGATCTAGAATATTAACCGGTGAACACAGAACTAACTTTTAATTCTGCCAGTTCAATACAGTTATGAAAATAGCTTTCAGGTGATGCGTGTTGCCCTGCCTATGTCTTTACATGGTGCTTTATCATCTGATTATTAATCAGAGTGGTGCACGTATAAATATCTCGGAGGGAAATTGTCCGGAGAGGATTATAACCCTGGCAGGGCCCACCACCGCCATTTTTAAAGCCTTCTCCATGATCATCGAGAAACTGGAGGAGGTATGGTGTCGTCAGCATGTGCCATTCGCGTATTCACACCCTCGGTCCACACACCGGCCAACTTCGTTAAAGTCACCTTGTACCTTCACGTGTGCCCCTCCCCCACACCCAAGTAGAACAGCTGCAAATGATGAAATTTCCTGGAGTGTTATCTGATCATTTCTATACTTTTTTTTTTTTCTGGTTTTAAATTTCACAAGTGCCAAATTTTTTAACGACGCCACACGTGTCAGCTCTAGTTGGTGTCTCTGGCTAATTAATTAGAAGAACGTTTTTCTAAATTTGCCTTTTGGGCGGCTGAGGGTCTCTCTCTGCCTCCCTGTAGGACATCTGCAGCTCCATGACAAACAGCACGGCCACCAGCAAACCGCCCGTCACCCTGCGCATCGTGGTCCCCGCCAGCCAGTGCGGTTCACTCATCGGCAAGGGTGGCTGCAAGATCAAGGAGATCAGGGAGGTGAGCCTGGCGGTGCCCAGCAGGGGGCGCCATGTGGAGCCCGTGGGGTCAGCTTAATTCCATGCATTCTTGGCAGTGAGTAGTACAGCTGGGGCCCTGTCAGGATTCTCTACTGCTAAATAAATGATACTTACTAGTCTTCATTTTGAGTTGTTTGACACAAAATGGCGCCAGACTGGAATATGATGATTTGCAGAGAAATAATAATATTCTTTTGTACTTGTGTTTGCTGTGTGTCTGTTTGCAGTGATTTTTTTTTTTTTTTAATTTGTGACCCTTATTGAATGGAATTTTTTGTGTTTATTGTATTGGCCAAATGAAGAATGCCGGTAAAGGTGGTATTTTATTAAGTACATATGATAAAATTTTGCATTTGGAGGTATAATTGCATGTATGGCCTAAGGGAGTACTCACACAATTAAATGGGTTTGAAGGAGATGCCATTTATATCCCTGGTCACATAGACTGTCTTCATATTCTGATTGGTAAACACTGAATATATATCATAAGTGGACAGAAATTATGCGGTTATGTTTGATATGTGGGTGGAACGGGTTTTGCATTCAGCACCTAATGGCAATAACTGCCTAACGTAACCGGTCAGCTAATGAATGAACGTGTAAAACATGTCTGCCTGTAAAACTTGAAGCTGGGCATGTTTCTTCCCTGCCAGTCAACAGGAGCTCAGGTTCAGGTGGCCGGGGACATGCTCCCAAACTCCACGGAGAGAGCCATCACCATTGCCGGCACGCCGCAGTCCATCATCGAGTGCGTCAAGCAGATCTGCGTGGTCATGCTCGAGGTAGGAAGGAGGCCGGGACTTCCTTTTTCACAGTGTGCCTGGGGTTTCCTCTGAGTCACCAGGTGAAGTTTTACCGTAGCCTTCATGGGTTTTCTTATGATCCTGTGAACCCAAATGTACTCTCAGTATTTTGTCCCTTAACTCTCCTGCCCCACCCTTCTGCAGTCCCCTCCAAAAGGTGTCACCATCCCATACAGACCTAAACCGTCAGCCTCTCCTGTCATCTTTGCGGGGGGACAGGTACGTACGTGGCCCTCCTCCTGCTGTAACTTGATGGCACTCTTTGTTTTTCTCGTTCCCATGACGTGTCAGTAATTACATGTAATTAAATCGCTCGGGGGCCTTCCTGTCTCTCGTATCAAAAGGCGTTGTGTAATGTAACTGGACATTAGAAACAGCTACACATTTTATTACACGCATCTTGTTTTTTTCGTATCAAAGACGATTAACACTGAAAATGAGTTATTTCAAAGAGTCTGCGTAAAAAGGCAGAGTGTGTTGGGAGGCGGATAATTGGCTAATTTAATTATTTTATTCGAAGCCTCAGCAGTTCTCTGTAAGACACTTGCTTTGAGCTGAATTTACCATGATGTAGAGTAGTCCTATAGGCCAGACGGTGGCGATTGTGGTCCTTGCCATTGGCTGACATGCTCGTTGACACGCCTCCCCTATGCCGTTTTCTCATTGCAGGCGTATGCCGTTCAAGGACAGCATGCCATCCCTCAGCCCGACGTGAGTGTCTCCGCACCCTACCCCCACGCCATTGTGTTTCCTGGTTGGTTGGTGGGCGGGGAGGGAGGTGGAGGTTGGATGGATGTGTAGCCCAGCATTTGGCGAGTGCCGGACCCTTAACCCCTTATTGTCCCTATAGCCTCCCAGCCTGAGTTTAACTGCTGATTAGGTGAGCTATAGCAGAACGGTCAGCATCCAGTAAGTCTGAGGTCTGTGCCATTAGAGCCACCCTGCCCCCATGGGGCCCGGTTTTGGGTTCGTACTCCCCTTATTCTCAGCTTCATTCACGGCTCGTTCTCTTCGCCCATCCCTGCTCCCCCACCCCTTGGATTAACGGAAATCTTATCCCACCAGCAAACTTCAGTTGATATGACAAAATGGGCAGAATATTCATTGATTACTTGCTTGTCAAGCCTTCTGGTAACTGGGGTACTTTAGACATTCTTAATCAGTTATAAGAAAGTGTTTTCAGAAGATATGTGTTAATTAAAATTGCGTGGAAAGTAAGTCGGTCGGAAAAAACAGAGGCATTGACTGCCGTATCCTTCAGGTCTTGTTTTAAGCCATATCTTCTGTTTATTTGCCCTAAAGCACGTTTACCTGCATGTACGGGGTTGCTTTCAATGTATGATCATTTAGTTATTTTAGCATGTATTGAGCCAGGCCCCATCATTACTGCGTGTGTACGTTTCTCTGTTTAGCAGTGGAGGTGTGGCAGGTTCTACTCTACCCACTAGACTCATGCATCCAGGTCGTTTACGGGCCGATCACAGTCCTGTGTGGGCCGCGTCTCATTTATGCGTGTCCTCAGTAACATCCCTGCATCTCTGTCTGGGTCAGTGGAGCAGGAAGCTCATTGTTGCTTATTTAAATGGGGCAGAATCATTATAGGTGCTTTGTGAGTCAGAGCCACTAGAGGAAGGAGATTATTGGAAAATGATGCTGATTTGCGTAAAAGGAGCCACAGTAGAAAGGGAAGTCCTTTAGGGCAAATGCAGAGGAACTGACCGACAAACAATGAGGGTGGAATGAGTCTCGCGGCAGATGTGAGCCCTGGGTTCAATTTCAGAAGGGTCAAGCAAAGACGTGAGGCCAAACATCTGAAGTCGGCACGAGAAGCTGTCTTGCTACTATTAGTTATTTTAGGTGGTATTTTAGTTCGTAATGTGAAACTTGGACATTTTGCAATGAAAAAAAAATTATTTTAGTGGCTGAGGCATTTCTGTCATAGGAAATGTTGCTTTTAGCTCACTGCCCCCTCCACACTGTTTAGGAGTTGCCACTTTGGAAACTGCTGAGGAGATGTGGATTCCTTAATACAGGGTTGATGGGTGACTCCATGGGTCAAGCTTTTGTGCCCATGGCTGAAAGGTTACTGCTCCAAATTCCGCAGCCAGCAGTATGCTTGATTCATCATTGAATAAGTGGCTAACCATGGGCTCTGTGTGTGTGTGTGTGTGTGTGTGTGTGTGTGTTTCTTTGTCTCTCTCTCATGGAGAGCCAGATCAGGATATGTGACAATGGCAAATGAAAGAATCTCCTTTTAAAAAAATTCACAGCATGACATAAAAACACAACTAATCCAACCACAGCAAATTAATGGGGGAAATAAATTACCTATCCAATGGTCCCTGAGAGTATCGCCAAGACCTGCAGTTCTCACATGCCAGGGCTCGTGATAACAAACCTATTCTAGACCGAATCTGTCCTCTGGACATATTCCATCCTGTAATCAGTGGTGCTATTTAAAAATAAGTACAGTTTAAATCGTTATTAATCTTCCCGAGAATATATAGTTCAGGCCCTCAGCCTGAGAGCAAATTTTGGTGTTTTTCTTCAGTGTTGATTCTGTGGTCTTAGCTCATGTCTCCAAATGATCAAACATGGCTTGTCCTCAGTCTTCATCTTGATAGTGAATATTATCAGAACAGGTCATTAATCTTTACCAGTACATTTCTAGTGGATTGTAGTGCCTCGTGAAATGAAAACAAGACCGGACATCAGTCAGAGTTCCAAAAATTCACAGGGCAGGAGTTGACCTGACTTTGTCTAAACTTAGTGTCTGAATCGATTTGATCTGAATGACTAATATTCCTTTTTCTTATTAAATAAACTCTTACTCAAATAAAACAATTTTCTTGTTCCTTTGCAGAGTTTAAAAAAGGAGCTAAAGTTTGTTCGTGTTTGGTAATCAGAAAGCAAGAAGTTCACTTGCCTCTTTACAGAGTGGAATCTTCCATGCACTAAAGCCTGTTCATTCTGGGCCATATCACATACTGTGAAGAGGGGATGTGTGAGCCTTTGTTTCCTACTGTTTACTAAAGCTGTTGAGCTTCCATGAGGTTTAATGACCTTAGTTCCTTATAAGGACGTCACTCATACCAACGCTACTAACGCGTCAGATGAACCCAGGTTTGCTCCCTTCTGGCTAAATGAGCACACTGCAGTGTCTTCATCCCCACCTCTCTATCCTTCCTCTCTTTCTCTCACAATCCTCCTCTACCTCTGTGTCCACAGCTTACAAAACTTCACCAGCTGGCCATGCAGCAGAATCCGTTTCCACTGACTGCCAGTAACCAAGGCTTCACCAGTAGGTACCAGAATGGGAGGTCCTCCCTCTGGCAGTTGGCTGTCGTTTGTATTGTACAGTTGCTTCAGTCTTGGCATTTCAAAATAAAGGACTAGCCCTCTAATAAGTGAAAAAAATTAAGGGGGCTTTGAAACCCACAGTGGTTCTGGGTTGTTCCTGAAAATTACAGTAAATACCAGGTCCACCATACTTCCCACTGGGTACTGTAGTCATTACATCTACCCCCATTTCGACCTCTTGTCCTGCACAGCGTGGCAGGAAGGCCTAGAGCCTAACCCAGGCAGTATAACCAGTATGGCATGTCAGCCCATAGCAGGGCACACACAATTGTACACTATTTACCGATGCTGGATAACATAGGAACAGGTCTGTAGAATGCGGCAGAAAGCTGCAGGATGGGAAATTCCACACACAGAAGGGGGGTGGGATTCAAACCCCCAACTATGGACGCCTGAAACATGAGTGCCACTCACTGGCTGACTGTGCTGCACCCCCTATTGATTCCAGGGCTGTTAAACCAATTCTGATACTGTAATTTAATAGCTTTCCCTCCCACTTTTCATCCTCTTACTAACAGAAGTGTGTGAGGTTCCCCTGATTACAAACAGTTTGTGTTTCCAGCAAGCTCAAAACTACAGCCACTGTTGTGTGTGAAAAGGTACAGTGTGGTGTTCGTCATGGCCGTGTTGTTCCATTGTGGGCCGAAGCTCTGACCTCAGTCTGTTGTTTTTCCTTACGTAGCAGGAATGGATGCCTCAGGTCAGACCGGCTCTCATGAGATGACCATTCCCAACGATGTGAGTGTGTCACCTGAAGCTTAGTTAAAGTAGAAGCTGTACCACACGAGAGAAAACAGGATGGAGTGGAAGCTAACCTTTTAAAGAAGTAGTTTTGCAGAGAATGATTTTGATATGACTAAGTACTGTTGGGGGAAGGGTTATCCATGGTGTTTAGTGGCCTGTGACTTCTCAGTGAAACTGAATTGTAAATTCCCTTCTTTGCTCGTTATACTTATCATGGCAGTGGATCTTCTGTGAAGTAGTGAGGCCCTAAATAGGATCGTTTTCTTGAAGCAGCAAATTTTTACAGAAAGATTGCTCGAAAGGTTCACCCGTGCAGTGCATTTAAACGAGAAAAGTGGTCCTCCACCCGGCCCTCAGGACCCCCAGCCAGTCCATGTCTTTGTTCTAGTCCACCACCTGCACGTGTAAGCCGGGTAAGAAGGACACTGTCCTTAAATGACAAGTAAGGTCAGGTACCTAGGTGGTGGAACATGACAAAAATGTGGACTGGTTGGGGTCCCTGAGGACTGGGTGCTGAAGCATTAATCTTGAGGAATCCCTCTGCTTCCTTTTTAGTTAATTGGCTGCATCATCGGTCGTCAGGGAGCCAAGATCAACGAAATCAGGCAGATGTCGGGAGCTCAGATCAAGATTGCCAACCCAGTGGAGGGGTCCTCGGACCGTCAGGTCACCATCACGGGCTCCGCCGCCAGCATCAGCCTGGCTGAATACCTCATCAATGCCAGGTGACTAAAACGTCATGCATGTTGTCTTGTCACCTCTGCCGTCTCGGGGCCTGTTAGTGTGTCCCTATCTGCTGTTGTGGGGATTGAGCTGTAAGCTGTTGGTCGCTGTCACCCACTCTTGTGACGCCGTAATGGAGGGGTCACAGATATGGAAGGGCTTCGTTGTTGTGGATGTTGCCTGGATGCCCCTTATATTGCAACTCTGTGTTGTCGGATTCCTAAGCCAACTTTGCTGGCTTCTGATCTAATCAATGCTAATTGGACCATATTGATTCACCCCACTGTTTTGCCAGGAAGCTTCGTTGTCTTGTGCCTTGTTTTGTTTGTCAAGTTCACCCCCAGTGTCAGTCCATGCTCCTGTATTCCAGCCCGGGTCTTACCTCATCCCTCGCTCCTTCCCTTACCTGGCCTGCCCTGTAACCCATCCCCACTGTGTGTCCCTCTTTTTTTCCCCTCTTCTCTCTCTACAGCGTAGAGTCCTCTAAACCTTCCTCCTTGAACCTTGAACAGACCCACAGCACAAGCCTCTGCACTCTCTCCACTACTACCACTACTCCCGCCGCTACTACTACAACTGCTACCTCCTCTTCCTCCTCCTCTTCCTCCTCCTCTTCTTCCTCGTGTGTGGTGCCTCCCCCAGCCTCCATCTCCCTGTCCTTACTGGCAGCAGGTCCCGCCCATTCCTCTTCCTCCGCCACCTCTTCCTCCTCCGACCCCTCGCTGCCCGGCTCTCCTGCCTGCGTTTCCAGTCTGCTCGGCCTCAAACCCCTCCCCCTCCTAGCCCTCCATGTTGTCAGTGGGACGTCCTCCAGTAGTCCCGCCCCCTCAGCCACACCCGAGTCAAAGCTTTCTGCAGACTTGGGCTCCAAGTCCAAGAAGCGGAGGCTCTCCCCATATTAGAGAATTTTGGTGTTGGGTGAAAGGACAAATGTTTGTTTGTTTTTTTTTTTTTTTCCTACATTGCCCTAATAGCCCTGCTTTGGATATGACTGTAGCATGCTGTCACCTAGTTAGCTAAAATATAATTTGAGAGGTTGCCTTCGTGATTTATTGTTGAGTCTTTGGTACCACCAAATGGAGACTTCTGTCAATGCTCGGTAAAGTTGTCATTTTTTTGATGAGTTTGAATTGGAAAGTGATGTATTATAAAAGTCTTGTTCTTCACTTTGTCTTTGTGAGTTTTGTGGTCTGTGCCTGTCCAGCAGTAACGTGGCCTCTCTACATGGATTCATGATCAATGCAGATGAAGAATGCAGTCTTTTTATTGAGGAGTACACAAGGAATCGTCTCTTTGTCTGTCTCAAATCAATTGGACAGAAAGATTTAAATAAAAAAAGGACATTTCTTAGGTCAGGTATTTAATGCTACGGCTCTTATGCTGCTTAGCCGTGTGCCGTTGCGTTTGCCGGGGCTGTCCAGCATGGGTGCCACGGCACGTGTGTGTTTTTCCAAGCGTCACATGCTTTGGTCGGGCCATTCATCACCAAAAGGCGAGAAACCCCGGTCATTTCAAGGATAACTCAGATTTCCGTGCATTTTGTCCAGAAATACTATGCATGTGCATATTTACCCTGAACATTTCAAGATTTATTTAAAAATATATGTATTTCTGGGTCAGTGGTGTGCTTGTTTCAGCGGTGTTGAGATGTGAAATGGCTTCATCATTTTTTGTGTTGTTTTGTTCTCCCCCCTCCCCTCGGTATCTCCAAAACCTCTCTCCAGGCTGTCCTCCGAAGCAGCAGGACTGACGACCAACTGACACTTGGCACTGCGTCAGTAGTAAAATCCCCTTTATACGCTCAACTCCTGTAAGGTGGTTTATACGACAGTCTAACACTTCACTTAATCCCTCTTCCACTTTCTGTATAATTTAAGCTCATTTTTTTAAAGTATAACTGCCTACATATTTCTTGATTTTTATTTATTTATTTTTTTTATAAGTTTGCCTTTAATTTCCTCCAAACTGGTTAAGTGATTTTGAGTATTTCCTTTTCATTGATATAAAATCTCTCTTCCCTACTTTCATCACTTGCAAGTTTAACTTAAATATTTAGACCACAATTTGGAATTTTTTTTCTCCTCATTAGAAATGTGAAAAGCAAGTTTTAAAATATTACAATAAAATGAAATGCAGAAAACTTTTTATATTTATATTTTGTTTAACTGCACTAACTCCCACCCTCCAAAGATCTCTTCACCCATCAGTGTTTTGTACTGGTGTCCGTTTAATCTGGACAACGTGACAACTATGTTCTTCCTTAAGTATTAGTACACGCTATCCTCAATGCCTTTGGAAAATGACAACTGTGTCGTTTACAAATACTCTTTCAAATGTGTTCTTTTTGTCAGCCGTGTTCAATTTTTCTGTCTTCACAGTTTTACCCCTCAATGTTTTGTTTTATTTAAACATTGTAAACAGGTCCGTATATTTCAGATCGGGGTGGAGTCAGCCTTCACCTTGAGGCTGGGGGGGAGTATTGTTTAGTTAAAGACGTGTCTGAAGTTAGAGCAATTGTTTTTAAATGATGTTTTTGTATCTATCTGTGGGGAATACTTCTCATGTTGGGCAGACCTGTCATCATGCGTGAGGAGACCGAGAAATGAATCCTTAAACTGGAACACGATTTTCCTCATCTTTTATTTGCTAAGATTTGTTTTTTTTAAACAATATAATATATTATTTATTCTGATTGTTATTATTAATGGGCGGGGGCGGGGGACCTTGTGCACGTTTCCAAAAAAGGCTGTAGATCTGAGTGCCACAGAACTGTTGGGGAAAAAATGAAGAATTAAAAAAGTGAAACTAAACTTATGGTTTGTTGGTGTTGATTGCGTACGGTCATCGTCTTTTTTGCCAAAAGTTGCCCATGAGGGTGTGAGTATAATTAATCATTTCATCATAGAGTGGGTGAGGCCTCTGTGGTTGGTCTTCTCTTGATGTTCTTCTTTGTTCGGATGGCAAAAGCGGCTGTCGTGACCTGTGACTCAGAGTGTTTGAAATATAAATTCTGGGTCTTTGCGATACGCCTCACCAGTTGAATAAACTGGGGCGTTTTTTGTTGTTTTCTTTCAGGAGAACTTCACACTCAAAAGGTATTTCCAAGTTACCCTTGAAATTACATGGAAGTGAAATAATATTGTAAATTTGCCTGTAGACATGCTTTGGGGAGACCTGTATATTGGACGGATAAATAGAATATAGAAAACATGCTTTGAATTTATCTCCTTTCATATAAAAAAAAACACTATCACAATTTCAGTAGTATAACAGTGTATTTTTAATTTGTCTTCGTAATTTGACTTTAAATACATTTTTATAGTACAGATACAATACATAATGCGGTATAAAAAAGTTGCCTTTTCAAAGGAGGTTAATTTGATTCCCAGTGTAGGAAACTTAAAAGTGCCTCTTTCAGTCACCAGGGGGCAGTATTCTATTGCTGTAATGGCAACGAGAGACTCCTAGAATTTATCAGATCAACCAAACTGCACATGCTTTCTTTAACTTATTCCTTAAAGGGACACAATATGGGGCATAGGTCACATACGAATCTAAGCATTACTAAAATTAACATCGACCCTAAAAATGTCTACAGAACGCAAGTCGTCATTTCTACGTTTTCATAAACAGAGTTTGGTGGAAGGCTGCGTGCAAACCGATGTCGTGTTGAACGCTGGAAGCTGTCTACGTGTCGACAGCCCAGTTTAGCAGACAGAAATGAATCGCCAGATCAGCATCTAGGACCTTGTGTTCGGTTTTCGTTGTCGCTTTTTTATTGTTCTTGAAAGATTAAGGTACTGTCCGAATGCCACACGGGAACTTTAAACGTTTGTTCTCAGGCTTTAGCGTGGATCCACCTCGGGCAACATCAATATACAATCTTACTTACATGTACTATATTACAAGCATGCTCTTTGTCTGTACACTTTCAGCTGCGTTTAGTGTCCAAATGTCATTTGTTTCGAGCCGATTTAAAATCCCTTAACCACTGGGAGCACCCTTAGATCTAGCTTTTTGCCCACTTAGCACACTGCAAATTTGTCCCAGAGGCATCCAGTGATGTTTTGCTGATGTGGGATAGCTAGGCAAGTATATATTTCATGTTGAAAGGCATCGTTTTCTTCCAAAAAACTCTAAAATTCCATGTCATGAACAGCACCTGATACACTAGCCGATATACAATGACTTCATCCTGTGGAAACATCAGCACCATGAGTTTACAGTGTTAGATATTTATAACTCTGAAGTCTGCCCTTTGTACAGTGTAAAGACGTAAAATATTTACACAATCATCTTAAATACGGAATGCAAAAATGACAACGGAATCCCTGATATAAAATATATCTTGTAAACAAAAGCAAGAATAAAGGGTAAACGGTGTAAACGTTATTTCAGGTTACACAATCAGTGTTCCTCCTTGATAGAAATGCTTCTTTTCTCTTTCTCGTAGAGCTGCCTCCACTCCTTCTCTCAGGTGTAAAGAACATGAAGGTCCAATGAAAATATGTGACTGTATTCATGAAAGCTCTGCGCTGGCAGGAAATCGAGGGAAAAACAAACACTTTGTGTCAACGTTCGCGGTTCACGGTGGAAGAAGAAATAAAAATCTGTGATTTTGTTCACGTTTTCCCTGCTGCATCCTGTTTCAGACGGTTGAGCCGTTCACCTCTTGACCAGTTCCACTCGAAGCTGGTTCCACTTGAACTCCATGCCATATTTAACGGAATAATTTGCTCGGATTTTGGTGCAAATTTAATCTAAGGGTACTGGATGTAACTCGGAATGATGTCCCACCATCTTAAATTCAGTAAGACGAACTGCAAGCCTTGATTTCGTACGAATCGGTGGGGCAGATACGTAGTCCATATAATGACCTGACCCTGAATGGAGCTCAGACATTTGATGTGGTTTGGGTGGGTGGGTGGGGTTGGATATTTTTGCAAGGCTGGATTTAGGGTGGAGGGGGTCCTCACAAGGCCCCCGTGCTGGGAGAGCGACTCGGTTCCGCACTGCCGGACTGATCCAATTCCGCACTGTCGCAGTCCGAGTCGTCGTACAGGGCCTGATTCTGGGGGGGGGGTGAGGAAGACCACCATTAGAGCAGTAAGGAAAGCAGTTCATTGCGTCAGGGCGCGGCAGATGTATGACAGGCGGGCAGCCTAAGCTGTACCTCATAAGTGTTTTGCTCGGCATTGAGCTGTGTCTTGACTTGCCGGACAGCCGCCTCCTTCTCGGACAGGCCGTCTGAGGCTTGAGCGGGGTCAGTCGGAATCTCCGAGCCCTGCGACAGCAGGTCATCGCTCTTGTCGTCCAGCCGCTCGTCAGTGTTGGTGCTGACCACATCCGGCGTGCCGCTGTGCGAGTGGTCGGTGGTGTTTCCCTCCTCACCGTCTGACCCTGAGAGGTTCTCCGAGCTGAAGGTGGACAGGGACTGGCACTTCGTCATGCCAGCTGGCCGGCTGTACAGGGCACAGGTGGGGAGAGGGTTAAGCTTTTATTGGAATGCTGGGAAAAGGAATGCAAGGAGGCTGAACCGTGCCCGACCATGCTTACCATCTCCCTGGCAACTCCACCTCACTGTCCACCTCCCCCTCCTCTTCTTCTGATGACACACCTCGCTTCTGAAAAGGGTGAATCAGTGTGCGCTCGTTACAGGATATGACATCACCCAGACGTCACCCAGATTCTCAATGGCCTGGATTGTCCATGATATAGAAAGAACATTTTTATACCTTATAGGTGATGAAATCTGCAAATAAAAAAAGTTGCTTTTGAAATGTTTGCTTTAATAAAGTAGGTAAGAGTTGATGTGCACCAAAAACCTTGACTCCAACCTAGGATGTAGTGATGGGACAAATGAGGCTTCAAAATCCGTGGTGGGTGGGAGTGTCTCGAATTAGCCAATCAACACTGGCAAAATGAAACATCAAATTCACTTATGCAAAAGGTGAATAAAATAAGTGCAGGAAAGTACGAAGGCTGGAAGACCCAAGACTTGACCTATCTGCACGTTTTCTGGCTATGCGAGGGAGCATGGGGAGAACCTGCAATGTCCAAACCTACACAGACAGGGGCCGTAATCCAGCCCCCAGCCCAGGAGGTGTGAGGAGTGTTAACCATTACAATAAGCATGTCAGATTTCAACCGTTTCTGTTTATTATGTTGCCTTATTAATTCTCCACTATTAATGCCCCAAAAGGGATCATCAGTGAGGGTTTAGACAGCATGCTTTAATTAGCCCTTATTGACGCCTGTAACACAAGGTTAAGTAATGGAGCTACTCTAGAAAAGTAAAGTGATTAGATGGATTAACGGCCTGTCTGTGTGTTGCTCAGCCCTGACTGAGTGTGCTGGGGCCCCACCTGTTTGCGTGTGACGGCGGCCCTGTACAGGATAGCTGCAGGGGTCAGGTGCTGACCACCACTGCCTCGGGGGGATCTGCTGATTCCAGCTCCTTCCTCCTTGTCTTCCCCGTCCTGGGGCAGGCGGACACCACCCAGCAGGGAGCTACGGCTCACTGCCACTCCCCTCCCGCAAGGCGAGTCGGGGCTGCTGGAAAAAGGGATGGACGCAGCATCTTCACTGGGCGTGTCGCTGCGGGGCGGAGTCTCCGTGGGGTCATCTGCCGTGCCCCCCGCATCGGCCCCCTCGCCGGGCCCGGCACTGGCTCCGCCCAGTCCTGCCGACGCGCTCAGGCTGCCGCTGCGCTCGAGCCCGCCTGACTGCCCTCGGTGGCGCCCTTCAGCTTCCAGGGTGGTGGAGATGAGGTCTGGGCTGGAGGAGGACATCTTCTTCAAGAGGAGGTCGTGCTGTAGGCCCCGCAGCGCTGCAGCGGGGGCCAGGTGCGGTTTGGCTGGTGGACTGCTGCCGACGAGGGCGGAGTTGTCCCGGCAGGAGGAAGAGAGCGCCACCTTGAGCCCAGCCAGGTCACCGCTGCTACCCTTGCCGGGTTTGCGGTAGCGGGGCTTGCCGCGTCGTGAGCGTCCGGGTGAGGTGGAACTCTTGTTGGGGCAGGAGGGAATGGTCACCTGAGTCATGGAAGAATCCAGTTTGGGCAGGATCACCTCGGACTTCAGGATGTCTGGCCTGCTGAGCACAGGAAGGGCACAGATGGAGAGAAGTCAGTAATGAGATGGAGGTGGAGGACTTCTGGCCCTGGCGGTCTAAGCTGTCACCTCTTGCCGTGCGAGGGCAGTTTCTGGGGAACGTTACGCTTCTTGATGAGCTTCTCCATGGAGTTTGAAGAGCCGCTTTGCCTGGAGCTGTGATGTTTGAAGAGTCCGGGATACTTCTTATCCAGGGACTGCTCTCTCCTGGGAAATATATGGAGTCCATTAACCTTCTGCCATGCAGGCGCTGGGCCTAAATCATCCGAAACCCCCCTGTACAGCTATTTTACCCAGCTGATAGCCTTAGCCATCTCCAAAACACTGGACGGTAATCTTTCGGATGTGAAGGACAAAAACCAACTAGTCATTTTTGGCAAAGAGTCAGTGACGCATCTTAGGAACACGGAGGGACCGCCATCAATTTTCCAATCTCACCAGTTTAATTTTACTCATCTGATCGTGACTAATCACAGGATGCCAGATTTTGTCCAATTCAACGCAGCCGTGAGTGATGGGACGCCAGGTTTCAACCAATCCCACGCAGCCGAGTCAGAGCGCTCCTGCCTTACCTACGTAGCTCTTTCTCCTTGAGCTCCAGCTGCAGCATGACGGCGTTCAGCTCCATGTAGAGGTTATTGGCTCGCTCCAGCTTCCTCTCGTAGTGCTCCCGGATGTCTAGCGCGTGCCTGTGAGGCAAAGTGACTTGAAGGACGGCCCGCATTCTGCTATCTAATTTCCGACGTCCATCTTGCCGATTCCTACACCTGGATCATCGTGGATCTCTACGCCCCTCTACCGTCTCTGAAGTCTCTACTGACCTGAGCTCCTCTCTGCGCCGGAAGATCAGCTCCTCGTCCAGGCGGTGCAGACAGGTACCCTCCGTCTTGATCTTCTCAAAGTGCTGCTTCACCTCCTCGCGCCACTCGGCCTGGGGGGAGGAGGGGCAACAAGGTTAGAAATGACTCAAGCCGCAGGTGGGGATGGGGTTCTCTGATCAGACTGCGAGAACGTCAGTGCGTGTACCCCCGAGGGCCGGGGAGAACAAGAAGCCCAGCAGGTCCCTGCTTCAGACCAGCATCTTCTGTAGAGCAGAGTCGCAAGGCAAGCTGGTGTGTGTGTGTGTGTGTGTGTGTATGTGTGCGCGTGTGTCCCTGTGTGAGGCTGTGGTTATTAAGCTAATGGAGTCTCCGCGCTGCGCCCAATCCCCCACTGCCCCCCCCCCCGGCCTTCCCTC
>JAACJT020000105.1:2233558-2272880 GCA_009936485.2 Gymnarchus niloticus
GTCAGCGTGATGGGTTGAATTAAACATGAAGCAGATTCTGTGCTGGGATCCCCAGGGGACCTAGGGCTATTGTGGTGGTTGCAGACGTAAACAAGGCATGGTCACATGGGTATATGTCACGCTGAGAGGGAGGTGGGGGGGGAGTGAGGAGGCAGGGAATTTCAAAGAAACACCCCCAAGGAAGGTAGGTCATATGCACAACGACTACCTGCCTGACAAAAGCCTTATGGCTGTGATTTTGTCAGACGGAATGTATTAATAAAGTCTATGTGCAGAGATCAAGGACGAGCCTGGAGTGTCGTAATTAACACACAACCTAACTGCAATTATGGCAAAAGTATGACAAGCTGCATGGAATCACATTTTCTTGCAGGGCAGACAACATGTCCAAGTCCACTAAACAAGCCTGGGAGGTCATTTCTGTGTGGTCTCAACTGACTGTGATTTTGTGGATAAAAATTCACTGAATTCAAACTAATTTGCTGTGAAGAGGTTTTATATGAGGATATCTTTCTTAGATTTCAATAAATGATTTTGTTGGAAGATATTAAACAAAATAAAAGGAAAGGATAATATTTAATAACAATTTATAAATGTGTCCTAAACAGTCCCCTTTATATGTTTGGAAGAGCCATATATTAAAATTTTATATTCGACTAAAGCAAACACAAATATTTCACATCCCTGTTATTCCTGTCATCCTATGACCCTGAACAGGAAAAGCAGTTAGAAGATGAATGGAAGGATGGATGGATGTTACTTCTGTTATTAATACAACTACAGCTCCTTCACCAATTAACAGCTAATTCTACAGTCAATCGGGAAGTCCTCCAGCCCATAGGTGGCACCAGAGTTTCTTACCTTCTTGATTGTGCTTGTGTTCAGTTGAATAGGCCTTGCCAATCATTGTCCAGACAGGCTTCAGGCATCCAAAAAGTCCCTCCAGGAAACCACCACTCCCAGACTGACACTGCAGTCTGACATCGTCAGACTGGCCGCGGACTGTCTCCAAATTCCGGCCCGCCTCAGCACCCGCCCCCCCTGGGCTGCCGTCATTTTCGTGCAGCTTCAGTACACTGTTGGCAAAGTGGTCGAGGGGCTCGTCACTGGGCGAGGGGCTTTGGGTACACACGTTCCCGCAGCCACCCCCTCCACCAGGCACCACGGCGCCCCCCGTGTCGATGGAAAGAACGTTGCGCAGCACACACTGGGTGGGGGTGAGGTCCGTTTCCGGGGTGCAGGCCGGGGTGTCAGTATCCAGCCGGCGAAACGGTGCCTCCGACAGCGGCGTGCTGAAACCCGAGAGGGAGGGAGACGGGGCTCGGGGCTCATGGACGCAGGCCATATGCAGCTGTACTCATTGGGACAGTCGCGACACACCGGGTGAGGTCAAAGGTCACCGAGCCGGACTTGGGGGCGAGGGAGTCTGGTGGAACTACAGGGGGGGGAAGAAATAAGGATCAGAAAATGTTCAGTCTTTTCAAATCCAAATCATCTTGCAATGAACATTTCTGGAACCTGCCAGGAGGGTGGACTCATCACAGATATCCACTCAATCCCAATCAAGCCAAGTGCTGGATGCATTTCAATGTGAAAATCAGTTTGCGTTTTAATTATTCTTCTTGCCTTGAATAAAGCCCTTGAAGCTGATATGTTTCTGAGAGCAAGATAGCAGATGCGGCACTTTCATGCCCAAGAACATCCTCCTCAACGCTGTTGTTAGAAATAAGCAAAAACAAATATATACTCTTCTCGAAGTCAAACTATTTCCCCTTGTTTTCTCTAGTGGTATATGCAAAAACTGGGCTTGTTGGCAATGAATGTTTTTGCTGGCTGTGAAAGCTTAACCGTGTTAATAAATGGAAAAAAATGGCAGATAGAAAATAATGTTCAAGGACTGTACATACATCATGGGGTTAGTAAAAAATAACATCCATCCATATGTCCGCCCATCCATCCATCCATCCATCCATCCATCCATCCATCCATCCATCCAACTGCCACTGCCAATCCTGTACAGATTAATGGTAGAAGAAAACAGCAGTATGCAATATTTTGAAGCAACCAGATATCATGACTCTCTACTGGTACAGATAAATAGGTATATGGGCAGATGGATGGATTTTGAATTTAAAATGGTCATTATACTAATTGCCTATTAACTGATGCGATTTGTTTACGTTTTGGATTGATTAAAAGTTTCGGCCTCACCTCTGCTAATCATTATGATACACATAACAATGACACTCCACATCATCGTTAAAGCTGATGTTACATCACTAAAGGCCTCACTCGTTAATAACTGCAGGCGTGAGGCTCATTAATGACTGAAGAACTGAGACGCAAAACTCTAAGCCTTCTAAGTGAAGGATTCAATAGCAGGAAAATTTGCAATCTCTATGAAAGAAACGCTTGTCATGTGGATGATTGATAAAACCTGAACAACAGAATCATGTCCGAGAAGATAAAACTGAACACAGTATCGCACCACTGAACCAGACAGAAAAACAATTTTGAAAAGCCAAGAGCACTCTCAGAACAAACATGGAAAAATAATCAAAAGAAATGAAGGACTATTTTCAAGGCCAATGACAGGACATCAGATGTTCCCTTTTTAGTCCAGTAGACCAAAACCATTAATGGAAATTTTCAGGCTGTGTGTAATACCCTTATGTCACATTGCTTTGAAAGGCCCCAAGGCCAATCAAAGCACAAAATTACTTGAATTTTAATGGTTCGTTTAAATTGTTTGTAAATGTGAAAGTCAGCATGGTGGTTCTGTGTTTAGCACTGATGCGCCACCCCTCCAGGATTGTGGGTTCGATTCCTGGCTCTGCTCTGTGTTTTTGTGAGGAGTCGGCATGTCCTCCCCTCAAGATATGCAGTGAGGTTAACAGTGTGTCGAAATTGCTTCTAGTGCCTTGTGATGAACTGGCATCCCATCCAGGGTGTACCCAAACTTTATGCCCTGTACTGCCTGGGATAGGCTCCCGGTTGTTATAAGATGGGTGGATTTAGTGAGGAAATTTCATAAAATTGTATAAGGCAGGCTTGTAGGTAGACAACCATCAGCCCCTAGTTTAACTGAGACCTTCAGAGTCTGCATTGATTATCAGTATGAATATTTGAACCAAAATCCTCTGTCAGCTTCTCTCCTAGGGGTCAGGGTCAGTTGCACCCTCTTAAGCATTACTACCAATCCAGCCAGTTCTTCAGAAACATTACAGGGTGTTGATTTGAAAAACTTGTGAATTTGTACCTCATTTAGTATCCTGACATTGTAATACAGTAGGTTCGTGGCCTAACAGTTGGTATGAGACTAGTTCTGGATGAAACTGAGGTGACCGTTTGTTTAAGTGTTTATAAAAATGACAGAACCAGAAAAAAAAAACCAAAATACAAAAATATGAAGGTAACAGACATAGCTTAAGTTGCTACTTTGCTTAAATGTAGTATTCAATTCTGAGACAGCAGGGATTAAAAATTCAGCACTCTCCATTAAGTTGCCCTGATCTAATGAGAAATTCTTTGATTAAGCAGTTGATAGGATTTTTCATATAAAATTCTTTGGCATACACTGAGAATTACTTGGGGCGGCAAAGTGGCTCAGTGACCACACATCTTTAGGGCTGGAGGTTCGCATTCTGCCGTTAGCTCCAATGGTATTGAGTTTGCATGTTCTCCCTGTGTTTTCATAGGCTTAGTAAAACTTTTCCTAGGAATGGATTCAGGGGACTCTTCATTCATGACTGTACAGAAAAATCCATGAAAATATTACCAAAACTTTTCCAAAAAGAGATGACCCCACAATTTTGGGAATTTGCATAGCAAACCTTAACGTCTCCTATGATTTCAACAAGTTCAAGAACCGAAAATTTCAATACCCTCTGGAGTCAGGATATTAAAATTCAACAAGAACAGACTTAGACGACATTCCTTCCTTATTTCAGACATATTTCGTTGTATTTTAGGTTTACTTTTAATGTCTATAATTGTAACCACCATTTAAACCAAAGCAAAAATGTACCATATCTACGCGTGACAATTCATCACGTTGCCAGGTCTCCTAGAATAGACGTTAACGTGGAAAGAAATGATACGGCTATAGACCTATTTAACGGCGTCTCCTCATCTTTTGACATTTTATAAATCTCACAGTACCACAGGCCTTAGTCGTTAATGTTCCGATCCTTTGAACCATACCCAGCCACACAACATGCTTCTCCTTTGTCGACCAAGCGCGACGCAGCTGTCAAATTCTGTAACCATAACCGTATTAATGCCCGAGGCGCAGCGCGTAAAGACCTTCCCAGGTATTTACTGCGTTTCATTTTAATGCACATGGCCAGTGTTCGCCAAAGTGACCCCTTTTCTCCTCGGAGGAGAACGGCAGCTGGTACACGGGCAACCTGCTCAGGGAAGCGGTAGGGGGAGGATGAGAGAGCGCGGCTCTTAGAAATAAGGCATACCCCCCATCCGCATTCTTTTGCCGCTTTTGCGCTATGTGCGCGTTTGGACTAAAACGGGAAATTTCGCTCCACGAAGCTGAACTGAGGCTCGTTCCTCGTCAGTTTCTAGATCAAAATGTCACCCTGTCCCTTTTCTCGTTTAGCTGTCATAGCAACATCACCTTTCCGTCACTCATCTACCCCCTCCCCCTCCGCTTCTTTCAGTACCCTTAATTCTCTCCCCCCTCTTCTATATGCTCGTACAGACACACAGATGCATGAACACAAGGACATGCGACACTTAGATCTGGGAGCAGATGAAACCCTCCGTGGTGGTTACCTGAAAGGATCTTCACTATAGGGCTTCAAAGGGGTGCTCCATCGTCATTGCTGTCCATTTGTTTTTGTTGTTAAAGGTTCAATTTGTCCTCGTTGTCGCTGTGTTTTTAAAAGAGACTAATTATTCTACTTTCCTGTTTTGTTTATATAATCAGTGTCACTGCTGCCTTCTGATAAACAGCATCCCTGGCCACGCCATCGCAGCCCTTCTTCCAGTCACTGTTTATACGCTTCCCTCGCTCCCTCCCTGCTCCTTTCCCTTTCGCCGTATTTACCGGTTCTGTCGCATTCCGCTTCCATCAGACGAGTAACATTTGCGGAGATGCTGCTCCTCTGACCCCTGAAGGTTTTATACTGCGGAACGGCTCACCTACCCACAGAAAGGAGGGAGGGGATGAAGAAGGACCACGATGGGGGGGCGGGGCACAGTAGAAGGTGGATATACTGAGGGTTGTAAAACAGGAGAGAGCAAAAAAAAAAAAAAAAACATTTTATTAATCAGTTCACCCCTCCCTTCCCATCACGGTGTATCTTTCGTCCTATCAGAGTGCTCCGTCCTGACGGATCAGCATAGGGAGATGCTGCAGGTGAAGGCTTTTTAGTGGGAGCGTATGATCTCATCAGCTGAGCATGCAGCATTACGAGATCGGGGTTGATCGAAAGCCATTCGCTTCCAATTAGCACTTCTGTCCGTTTTAATATGCTGTCCGTTATGCCAGGGCGCTCCTGTCTGATGTTTCAAAGGCTCCAAACTCCAGGTAGCTGGTGTGGCTGAGGAGGTAACGTGTGCTGTCGTGTGGTCGTTGATTTTTTTGTTTTCTTATTTGTTTGTAGTTACTTTGTGAAATACCCTGAACCGTAACAGAATTCATATCTATTAAAATACTCGTGTCCTCCATATAGATTACTGTCAGGCTACCGATGACGTGCGTATCTTTATCCATTGCACTGTAATTCTATAGTATTCACACTTAACTTGTAATCGTTTAGTAGGGTACAGTGAGAAGCCCAAATCACAGTAGCCTACGTTTTCCACCATGTACTACAATATAACTGGTAGGCAACAATGGTCAGCGGAAGAAAAATAATTTTCTTATTTACTAAATGTACGCAAAAGCTCAAGAAAACATTTCCATCGAAATTCTTATTTAGAACCAAATCTAAATTAAGATGGCCAATGTCAAAATGTCAGATTTGATGTTCCTGTTACAACTCTTAAATGAACGTACTGTCCTTGTGGAAAGCTCTTAATTAAATACCAAATGCCATCACCGGCTTCTATATACTGAATTTCCGAATCTCACTGGCCTCTAATTCTGCCTCCAAAAGGCTGCCTCTAATCCTAATGAGTTGCGGAGCTCACGCCGTTATCGCTCGGATTACGACCTGTGAGAATCTGATTTAGACTGACATCATCCACGATGGGAGAGGGAAACCCCATAAACTGGAAGGCGGTGCACGTCAATACACAAGCCCATCAGAGTCTGATGACCATACTCGGTCACGGTTTAGATTATCAGAGCATTTTCCCTGCTCCAGTGCACCACTCAGGCAATCAGCACATACCTGAATTCACACCTGAACATCCGCAAGAGTGCAAAATATCACTCAAAACTCTTGCATATTTTAATAAATATGCGCACTGACTGACTTGCTTGTTGCACAGTTTTATCTTTCCTCTTCTCTGTTTTAGGAAGATATTCTTCTCCACTCGCTGTTCCTTTTCAGTTCGCGTTAACGTTTCGTCATGATTTATTTATTGCTAGCTTGGTCTCAGGATGATTACCCGTCAAAAAAGATGAACACGTGTTCCTTGCCGGTACAGATCCTCAGACTCGATGCCACTTTGCAAAACCGTTTTTTTTTTTTTTTTTAAATTTTCTTTCACAAAAATACATCATTCCCAGAACACCGGAAAGCGTTTCATTCATAGTGAGAACGCTTCATATTTTTGCATTTTTCCCAGGGCAGCAGGCGTAGTGTGAGTGCTTTGAGGGAATTTGCACATTGAAATATAAATCGCTAATGCTGGCAGGAGTCGCAGACTCTGGCGATGGGACATGCGGCACCCCGGCCCTCGCTAGGTTCGGGGAGTCCTGGGGTAATGCAGGCTTACTGCAGCCATCTGCTCCATTGGAGCGAGACTTTCCCCAAGCCTCAGTCTCCATAAATAATTAATTTTGGTAGAAAACATTAAATAAAATGAAATAATGTAATGACGAAACACAATATTATAATGCATTACTACAGGCCAATAAATCCATGGGGTGAGGATATTGATTCTAAACAGGGGCTTTCTGGCTGTAGTGACCTTGAACAAACCCGAATAAGTGTTTTAGAGCGTACGGCTGTACAATGACAACGTCGATTGTTAAATACTGTAATGTTTCAGTTATAATGAGAGATTTTTCTTTTTCGCCAAGAAGACGCAGGTGAACGGGAGAAGACGGAATGAATGACGTGTGGGGAAGAGGGTAACGCAACACCTCGATACCCGGAATATGCGGTAATTAAAATGCTGGTGCCGCTCATATTTTGTAATCTTTAAATCATTCGCGTGTCATCAAGCCGTTTGCTGTTCCGTTCTCTTTCTTTTCCTTCCGTTTGAATTGTTTTGAACTCAGGAAAGTAATTCCTCAGTTTTATGTATAATTTCCTTACAGCTTCTTAGATTACAAATGATTCTGTTCGCAAGGAATACCCCAGGCAGATTCCACACACACACACACACACACACACACACACACACACACACACACACACACACACACACACACACAATATTGACTCCTGGGAAGAAGTTGATACCGGTTCTTTTAAATATGTAGTTCTAAGAGATTTAGCTAAGCTTTCCTCCCACAGTCCAAAAACTTGCAGTTAGGCCAGTTGGTGCCTCTAAATCATCCATACTGTGTAATTGTGTGTGTGTGTGTGTGTGTGTGTGTGTGTGTGTGTTCTGCAATAGACTGGCATCCTGTCCATGGTGTAGCCCAGCCTTGTGCCCTTTGCTGCCTGGGATAGGCTCCAGGCCCCCCATCACCCTGACCACTATAAGATGGATGGAGGTTGGGAACTGTCCTTATGGTAGATTTCTACGGTGTCAGTGCATTATGACTGTTGTTCAAATGCTATCTTGGACTTGTTACTGGTTCCTTACTGAATGTTCAACCTAGCTGCACCTAAGGTAGTTCCTTTACCGTTGTATGCTTGTATTTCCTTCATGGTATGTTGCTTGTGACATGAGCATCTGCTAAATAGATGATCATAAATGTAAATAATAATTAATATGATACTCCACCTGTCTTCCTTTCACCTTTCATATATAAAAACTGGACAAAATAAGAAAATTATATGTAATTATTACAGCTTTTCTGAATTGCTAAGACCCCAGTATCTGAACCAAATGCTCCGTGGCCTGACGCCATTTATCAAATCAATCACTCTTTTTGCAGAAATCTGAACATATTCTCACTCACTAAAGCATATTTTACACTTAATGCACTTGTGATGCAAGATGGTAAACACAGGCGGCAGAAGTTAAACAGAATTACAGCAGAAATGTGATCATTGAAACACAATGACTCAAAACTGTTCACATTGGTTTCTGAACACGTGTTGAACCGAATTAGTGAATTGGATATAAGCCACTCCAGTGCAAGTGGTACAGGTGAGTTTACAGTTTTTCTTGATCGCTTACACACCATTACCAAACTTAACTAAAAGTCCCAACCCATACCTCCATCTACCAAAATACAAACTAATTTCCCGAAACAAAAAACACTATTCCCCTATTTTGCCACATGATTCAGATTCGTTTCACTTTTTGTGCAAAAATCCATTCATGTATCATTAGCTTCACTATGTGCTTATTTAGAAAGCACTGGCTGCAATGTCATTAACTCAGGAGCTGGAACACATTTGGCATACAATTCCCCAGGTGCAAACAGTATGAGTCAAAATTGTTCACACACCAGTCATAGCCTTAGGATAGATAGATAGATAGACAGACAGATAGACCAACAGACAGACAGACAGACAGACAGACAGATAAAAGGGCCATGGGTCAGTTCACTTGTTTTGGAACAATGGATCAACCAACACTGGAAGAGGGCGAGGAAGAGCAAAGAGCAAGGTGACGAATGGTTTCAAGTGAGATTTGTGTCACACTTGCTGACCATGTCCTGGTGCATGGGATGTCTATGGCAGAAGCTGGTCAAAGAGTGCAACCCAACCTGAGCCGCTTCACGGTAGCTTCTATAATACGATCCTTCAGAGAGGAAAATAGGTAGCTCATTTACATACTGCTCTCTACTGTAACCTTGGAGTGCTGTACACTGTTACTTACAACACCTACATGTACTGTAGCTGTTTGCTCTGTTGGGCTGTATACTGTCTGAAATGCATTGAATTACTGCACCATTTCACATAGTTACTGTATGGTCATATTGTAAAACGGATGGTTTTACAGTATTTTGTTTTCCAGAACTGAGAGACGACCACCCAGTGGAGGCAGAAGAAGCCTATTTTCTGAAGAGCAAGACAGGGCGATGATCAGTATGGTTATAGCCAGCAACACGGTTCACACGCAGGAAATACAACAGAGGGTTACTGAGGACCAAGAAATCTTTCGAGGGACTGATGCTGTCAGCATTTCCACAATTGGCCGCATTCTTCGAAAGAGCAGGTTGACGATGAAACAGGCCTGTTGTGTTCCTTTTGAAAGGAAGTCCGATGCAGTGAAAAACCAATGCCTGGAATATGTGCAGGTATGTTTTTCTTATACTGTGTGAAGTATTTGAGTGCAGTTATAGTACAGTACACCACTACATAGTGTAGAACAAACTATATTTATGGCCTACTTTTTGTGTACTCTAGCAATGTGTTTCAGAATAGTCATTTACTGTCGTGTGTGTCATCTTTTGTAGAGAGTCTTTGAAATAGAAGCGAGACACGCTCCTTATGAGCTCATCTTTGTTGATGAGGCAGGCTTCAACCTCACTAAAAGGGGGGGGACGGGACCATAACTGGCCATCGGGCTATCGTGAATGTCGCTGGCCAGCGAGGGGGGAATGTGACAATGTGTGCTGCCATCAGCCATCGAGGGGTCCTCCACCGACATGCCATCCCTGGTCCATACGACACCATGTTTCTACTGGCTTTCCTCGTTGGTCTCCGAGA
This sequence comes from Gymnarchus niloticus, assembly GCA_009936485.2. Classification (NCBI taxonomy): domain Eukaryota; kingdom Metazoa; phylum Chordata; class Actinopteri; order Osteoglossiformes; family Gymnarchidae; genus Gymnarchus; species Gymnarchus niloticus. The sequence continues at coordinate 2,243,524 of JAACJT020000105.1, forward strand.
TCATGTGCACCAACTTGACCAGAGGGAGCCAGCACAACCTTTGGGACGATGTCAGTTTCCACCGGGCCGCTCTGGTTCGTGACTAGCTCACCAACAACCCCAGATTCAGCAACATCTTTCTGCCTGCATATTCTCCTTTCCTAAACCCTATAGAGGAGTTTTTTTTCAGCATAGTGGTGGAAGGTCAACGACCGAAACCCCTACATTCATGTTCACCTCCTCCAGGCCATGGAAGAAGCTTGCTTGGATATCACAGTCAAGGCTATTCAGGGATGGATAAGGCAGTCTTTTCCCCTGCTGCCTGGCCAGGGCTCATATTGCATACGGTGTCGAGTCTCTGGCCTGACCCTGACCAGAGATGGGATGCTGTGGCTGAACAGAATTCTTTTTCTCTCCAATTCTTTATGTATTATGTTGTACATTAAAGGATAACATTTTAAAGAAAATTTCTACATTTGTTGTTTATATAGTGTTCATTATGTAAAGAGCTAGTTGTGTGTGTGGGGGGGGGGGGGGGGCATAAGTAAGATTACTCATTGCAGTAACAGGTTTATACATTAGTGTTTTGAATTGACCTCAGCATGGTGTAAGGCTATCTTGTGATGTGTTTTTGAGGGCTTTTGCGTGATGTCTGAAGGCAAAGTTTGGTTTTGAATAGAGAGTATCGTTTTGGAAGTTTACAGAGTTGAATGTGCAGTTATAAAATTGTGTACAGAATTTTGGGAAAAGAAGTCTATATTCAAGAAATACGTCTAAACAATGGAAAAACTAACTGACTTCAATAATGGGGCGCAACAAAAGAGGAGGATGAGCAAGGTCGGTAATTGGTAAGTTTTGAGTTGATTGTTTGATTTTGAAAGACGACTCAAAGGTTTCCTGAATGTAGTTTGAAAACTGGGTTTTGTGTTTACTGTTTTGAGAAAAGGATGCAAGACTTCAGGAAACGTGTTTTAACTATTTATAAAAATTGTGTTAATATTGTTAGGATAACATATTTAAAAGTATTAATTTTAATGAACATCTATACAGCTAATCAGCATTTTTTAAAATCTGATTTTAATAATCTGTGGTTGTCCAATCCAGTATCATAATTTAAAATGTAAACAGGGCAAGAGAGGGTTAATCACAATATAGAGAGCTGGCGATGTCTTCCTGAAAGTCACATGTATGTTGGGAAGGGGGGGAGTGAAGGGGAGGAGGGGTGTGGTCTGGATGGGGTTGCCGTGGAAACTGAATCCTCTATTGGCCACTGTGAAGTCAGAAGCTTAATATTAGATGCTGACTGTAGCTGTTGTGGAGTGAGTCACTCCAGGACTGTGCATCCTAATGAAGATGATGAGAGAGAGAGAGAGAGAGAGAGAGAGAGAGAGAACTATTTTTTAAAGTTGAACCTTGTTCAGGACTTCTGTTATTGTCATTAAACTTTTAGATTGCATTTCAAGCTGTAAAGGTGTTCTGTTTTGGTAGTATGGTGTTACAGACTAATACTGACAATTACTCACTTGCATGTCCAAAAAATTCCCGTAATAATAAAAATTCTGAAAAACGCTGTAATTGTTGCTCAGCTAAAGCATGTAACCAGGCCAGAATTAGTTAAATGAGAACCATTAGAACCCAGGAACTCACATGCAGTAATCTGGTATGATTTTCTTTAGGCAATTCCTCCAGTTTCCACTTATTTTATTGAAGTATTAGGCTCTACTCAAGGTGCCTCTTCAGACAGCCTCCGAGATACTATAATGGATCGTGACTGAGTGATCGCCAGGGCTTTGACACAAAAGTTACCACTGAACAACTGGGTGCGGTACTGAACTGATTGCTGGAGAAGTTGCTCTTGTCTTTCTCATCTGTGGATTGTGTGCTGGAAGAAGAGCCTTACTAGAAGTGAGGTCATATTTCACTGTGCATGAACTTGGGGCATGGGTATGGTCTCAGTTCATATACCACTGTAGCTTTACATCTAGAGGGTTGTGGGTTTGATTCCCTGTCCGGACTCCTCTGTTAGCTTTCTTAGTTGTGTTGATGTGCTTTGAACAGTTCACTATCAGTCTTGCCATTACGTAATATGGAACGCAGAACAGATCACACCACTTGGTCTGATTCGTCTTCAGGATGGTGACAGAGATGGAGCTGCTATCCAGTTTGTGATGGGGAAGTCCTGATGAAGGTATTTCTCTTCCACGCTGCTACAAATTTGTTGGATTGAGGACTTGAGTGTTTTGGCAGGCTGTACAACTCAAGTTACCTAATCCTCATGTCTGAGTCTGAACCTGCCAGTCGTACATCTTTCTTCCATATGCAATCCACCAGGAATTTCTCACTCCTGTGAGAATTCGCTTCTGAAATTTCACAACATTCCATCCAATTTTAATGATGCCCACTCAATGAATATGAGTGTATGCTTTATTATGTAATACTATGCAAAACCCCAGTTTAATGCAAGTAAAAAATTAGTGATGGGACAAATGAGGTTTCAGAACCTGTGGTGGGTGGGAGTATTTTGCCCCAGCATTGGTTAGTTTAGGATACTCCCTCCCACCATGGGTTTTGAAGCCTCACTAAGCAACAGCATTGATTGGTTAGTTTGGGATACTGAAGCCTCATTTGTCCTATCACTATGAAAAAAGACATATCAGACTTGTACAAAGTTTCTGTACATTTGGACTGTGTTCAATGAAACCATTGGCTATTGAGTCTGTGCTTTTTGAGTACTATTCATAATTTCCTTAAAGTTGCCATCCTCTTGCACCAGCTGATGTAAAGCCCTCCACCCACTCAGGGACTGAGTGCAACAGTACGAGTGATGCAGAATCTCACCTCCAACACTGGCCATCTTGCTGCATCCCTACTGGCCACTGGCAGAGGGGCTGACCCAGCCAAACCAATAGAGAGCGAACTGGGGTTGGAAGGAGGCATAGTGCTCAGCCAATGGCATTGCACACGACTCATCTTGCCGCAGCCAAAGTAAGAATGAGTCATGCCAGGACTGTGACAGAATGTCAGCAAAGCTGTTCGGATAGCATTTTTGTTATCTGCTGCTAGCCCTGTTTCCCTCAGCCAACACTCGCTGGGTGACGTCAGATCTGTAGGCAGGCCTTCAGAAAATAAACAGATTCACTCAGTGATCCCTGCAAATTGTGAGATTTTTTTTCCCTCCTTTACTCTATGCTCTTTGCTCTAACATTTAACATTTAAATAGGCACTTTATACTGTGCTTACTGTATTACTCAATAACCACTCATGGTTACCTTTTCTGACTTTGCCTTTTTTCTATTTCCTGTCATGTTTAGGCCATTCAAACTATACACAGTTTTTGGCTCCAAATTTAAAAGCCAGAAAAGCAGGAAATCTCAGTGCCATGACAACACACACTCCTGGTCTGTTAACTCTTGCAGGTTCATAGCTTAATACTGGAGCCGTGTTTCCCACTAGCAGGAATTGTGGCTGGCCTGAGAATCACCAGTATTTCAGACTGCATCCACTCTCATAGCCAGGCTCGTCAACTCATTAATAATCTCAGAAATGCGGACGGTGGATTAACGTGTGACGCTGCTGAGGTTTTATTGGGTTAAAGCATCTGCCTTACAAACAGAACAACTTTATCAAATCAGAACTTATGAATCATACAGGCAGTACAGGCAGGTGCCGTCACAACAGTACTGGGGAATTTTATGGTTAAGAACATGTATTTGACCCTGAATGGTGCAGAGTTAAATCTTGGAAACCAATGACACTGCAGAAAGCTTGTAAGGTTCATCTTGCCTTACATGGCCATGCGCTGTCAATCACTACCCAGTGGAAACTGATAAGGTAAGGTGGTTAAACCAGTAGCTGACTGGCAGTGCATGCTTATCCTGTCTACTCCGGATTTCGTCTTAATTCCATTCGGAAGCCGAGGGATGTTATCAAGGCAAAGTGTGATTCTTGTGGAAAATGTTAACTTCCCTTAAAGCTAAATAATCTTGATAACCCGCCTAAGGTAATGTGCTCTTCATTCTCACACAGCAATGTTTTTGCTTATGGGATTCACTTCAACGTCACTATTCACTACCACCAACTGGCTTGAATACTAAATTCACCAGTCCCTCATGTTTGCCAATATAAAATTTGCAAGCCTTGGAATTGCATAAAATTAATAAAAGAAGATTGGTCTGTAGTTTCAGTTTTAGTAGATATTTCTATTACATGACCACTGTTCATTTATTTATTGAGTATTCATTTATTTCTTTTCTAACAGGCATAATTGTTTTAAAGGACAGTTACAAGACCTTCCAGAACATACTACATAATATGTAAATGTCCACATTTTCCATAATGTGTTAGGCTATATTTCTGTGTGCAAAACTCACTTTGAAATAACAAATACGCAGCAGTGATTTTAAATTTTAAACATTGTTTTTTTAAATAATGAGATTTTTATTCTGGTTAGGGGCCTTGAACCTAGCCCAGCTTCAGCGGAGGGTATAGGGCTGGGATGTACTCTGAATAGGATGCCAGTGCAGAGAGAAACACACATACACACCAAGTCATGTATGATGGACCGTGAAGCCGCCTTTCCAAAGACATTACCGAGGAAGCGAGGACCAGGTCTGTTGGAACATCATATTGTTTAGACGGAAATAGCCTGTTAGTGTCTAAATGGGCCATATGAACATATTAACTGGAAACAGTCTACGCCAGTTTAGCCACAGGCTACAGTGAATTTCATCTAGAATGACTCCCGTGCATTATAATAGGCGCCAGCCGTTATTAACTGTGACAATATTGTTAAATAGCAGTATACAATTCTATTTCACCTAGAAAGGAAAAATGTTTCTGTAGCATTTTTGCCACAGGATGTGCATACATTCTGCTCATAATTATCTGAACAAAACCTACACTTCATTAGTTATATTTTGAACTGTACTGCAATTGGCAGTTCTGCCCCACATAGGTGTTTTTGTAACTGTAATCTTCAAAAAAACCCATTTTTCTACAATATTTGTTTTAGACCAGCGATGGCTGGTGGCCTTTCAAACAGGGGAGGCACATTTTAGACCTACGTCAAAAAATTAGTCAATTATTGCCCCCCGCGACCTAGTTTGAAATAAACAAACGAACTTTATTAAACTGAAACAAGGAGCAAACTCAAGACCACTATATTTATGTTTATATTTATAGTAGATATGTTCAAATGAAAATAGTGGGCTATATCGCTAGCAAATAACAGACTACGAGCAGCAGCTTATGTCACAAAATCACTTGCCAAAAATCTGCATAGGACTGAACTTGAAATGCTCCAATGTCTAAATGCTGTCAATCAAAAAGAGGTCCAGCCCCCTGACAGTTCCTCCAATCATTATGCAGCAACCCAGCATCCTGGCCAACCCACTGCCCCATTTACTCCCAGGGAAGCTGAGCTTCCCTGGAAATGACGTTTTAAAGCATTTGTCCAATAAACATATGTGCCTCTGCCTGAAATGCCACTGAAGTCCAGTGAAGCTGAGCTTCCATGGGATTTAATGGATTGGGCTGCCACGGGAATGTATGGGAAAAAAAACCACGTTAGACCACCTGCAAGAAATTATTGCTGATTCTGAATGAATTAGCCATGAAGTTGAACACGTTTTAGCACGATCTTTCTAATAGCAATGTAAATACAACAGTACATATTTGACAAATTTTTATCGTGACATTTTAGAGGAGGCCCTTCTAGACTGCCCTTGTAGTCTTAGAGCAGTCGCCTCTGTTTTAGACATATTTCTCCCCCTTAGCCCCTCCCACTCCGTTACGCTCCAGTAAGAGCATGTGGTATTTCTTTGCTAAATTCTTGAATTTGAAGGTGAAAACAGGCCCTGCCCAAAGTGTATAGCCTGTTTTCTTGGTGGTCTAGTGCTTCCATAATAGAAATTAGTGTGGTCAGTGACATATAAGCTGAATTGGTTTTAGGTATTTTTCTTACTAATGAAATAAAATTGATAATCAGTCCCAGGGTCAAATGAGCTTCTCCAGTCTTTATTTAAGTCTTCCCTGTCCATACTGTACTTTAAATACTGATTTTTAGTGCTTGATTGTTTGTAAAGTATTTATAAATGCAGTCATAAATGATTTATTGAAATATGATTCAGGGCAGCGGTGCTACATTCTGATACGCCCAGTGAAATGTTTTATGGAAATGAATCTTTTTTACAGATAATTTGGTGTTGTTTTGAACTGAGTGCTTTGGATGAAGACTGCATAAAGATTTCGAAGGAGATAATCTGTACTTTTTTTTTTAAACATGCCATATGACTGTTAAATCTAGGTAGCTCGTCTTACACCCATGACATAATTGTTAGCCAATCAGCACCCTCCGCTTGATAATCTGACCACACATTCGATGTTTTGTTTTAAATAGATTAAAGAGATTAGGCTTGGAATTGCTCCCTGACGGTTTATTCTTATGCTTTAGGACACGCACATTGCTCCTTGTGTTCTGGATGGTGGCTTTGCAGACAGGAGAACTGAAATATTTATTCCATTTTTCTGTCACAGCTGATTATGTTCTATGAACAGCAATGAGGATGAAAAGCCTCAACACTGTGAGAAAGTTAACAGGTGTGATTATGCCGCGGTAGCAGTGGTGCCGAAAATAACCACTACACATGTATGTTCATTAGCATGACTCTGTTATTTGTCTGTCATTAGTCTGCTGTAGCTGAGGAAATGGAATTACAAAGGAATCAAAGTGTGCTAAACGATGGACATCCTGTTGCCACTAAAACCTATGCAGTGAGAAAAAACCTAGTCCGTCCGTCCGTCGGTCCATCCATTCATGCATCCATCCATACATCCAGGTTACAGGGAACCCGGAGCCTGAGAAGGCAAAATGCACAAGATGGGAACACAATGGATAAGTTGCTAGTCTATCCAACTGGGGCGGTTATAGGAGATGTCTGGGGATTGGGGGGGGGGCATTGCCTTTGAGTCATTAGTCCTGGACCCCCCAGTGGCCCCCCTATATTAGAGTTTGTTTCATTGACTTGTAATTTAATTGCTGGCAATGCAAGTTTTTCTTTTTTCATATGTGCCCCTCCAACAGAGCAACTGGCCCCAGCCTGGCCCCCCTACTTGAAAAGGTTTAGAACCTCCACTGTTATCAGAGGGCAGACACTCTCACACAGGCACACCGATCCAAATCACCTCAACACAAGTTTTTCGACTACTCGAGAGAACAACAGTACCTTAGAAAGCATAGTCAAGGCCCTCTAAAACATGCAGGGAACATGCAAAATGCAGACATGTATCGATAAAATCTTACTGCACATACACAGGCTGCTGTTTTTCGCCCTGTTCCTTCTGTCAGAAGTCCGCTGTCATCCTCAAATTCTCTTCCGAAATCCTCATGTCTGCAAGTGCTCTCTTACTCCTTGAGAAGGCTACTCGTTCTTTGTCTTCTTCTGTCCCAGGGGAGAGCTCTTTAATGGTTTGCACTGGCCTTGGATGGATCAGTTTACAGACAGATGTGGCCTGTACTGATCAGCATGCTTGGCATTTATCCAAAAGGTACAAAATTTAGGGGGGAGGGTGGAGTATCGATCCTTTCTAGGGGATAGCAAACATTTAGCTGCAGTAGAGGCACTGGCTGCTTACTGTGTTACTGTAAACTGAAAAGTAGCAAAGTAGCGTTTTTGCATAATCTGCTTTAAATAACTATTTTACTTCTTTTAAGAGTAAGCTTTAAACTCACAAATGTAACCCAAATAAGTGAAATAATGATTCACTCTCTGAATAATGATTTACACTCTACACTCTGTACACAAAAAAGAAAATCACAAATCTTACATTACTGCCTCCTTTATTTAATAAAGCAAAAAGGAGCCGATTTACAATCTACACAGTCACTAAAATATTCTAACCCTCAGTCAACCCCATCAACACTAAAACTTGTAATGGAAAAGGCTGAACTATGAATAACACTTTTGAATAAGAAGCCATTCGAAGCACTGGATCACCGTGTCACAGACTCTTGAAAAACCAATTTTCTCCAGCGAAACCCAACACCGCTCGAGGGAAGGCGGTTATCGATTTGAAGTTTGCTACAGCGCCAATGTAACGTGCAGCTGCAGCGCCCTCTTGCAGTTCCGTTCATCTGGCGATCAAACGCTGAACGTAAACGCCAATTAACCAACAAACGGAAAATGAAGCTCTTTATTTAGAAGTCCTAATTAACCCATGTTGAATCGCGCACACAACGCACATAACAAATATACGGGCGGAATTTTTAAAATGAATATATTTGCAATATCTTTAAGATATCTTTAAACAATCTTACCGCTATATTTGCAAGCGGTCCTTATTAAGGAGTAGCCTATAAGCTGAATGAATTATAATAAATTATATTTCAATTAAGGCAAAGTCGCCTTAATGTTATATATTCTAAAAGAGTGAAATAAGCCATGAAAATTCGCGCTCGGTTTGTCACTTAATTGCCGGTTAATTTTTTCATTCATTCAGATAAAACGCGCACCGTGCGATGGTTAACATATCGTCAAATGGCCGTCATTAAACGAAAGAAAATGATTAAAATCAGCACTGTGGCTGTAAATATTGTCTCTTGCTCTCACTGTTCGGTACACAGCACTCTCTGTCTCTCGGTAGTGTGACAAAATTAAAGTCCGTTTCTCTCAGTTTCTGCGGTACGACAGAGATTGCATTAATAAATTCAGCGTGGGAAAAGCGTCGAAGTGAAATTAAAGTACATTTGATATATATTTTTTTTTCAGCCAAGCACACACGCCGGTGTACCGGAGGTGTTATACAGTATAGACTCCGGGTTTTATGTAATATATTACGTCAGGTGCTGTCGTGCACAGACCTACTATTACTGCGTCGCTCTCGGCAGGCTGGATGGATGGTATATATCGATATTTTAACTAAGTAATTTGATTAGCTTCAGTGGTCGTAAGCCACACTTATATACAAGGTGTGTAAGCTTGCAATATAATAATACGCGTTACGTTTTAAAAATCCTGCCCATCCAGAACCCATGACGGCTCATTCTCCAGGATCGCTTAGCAGACGAGGTTTCCCATCGCCCTATCTTACCTTCTGCAGCTGGTCGTAGTCGGTGGAGAAGGTACGGTCCGCTAAAGTGACAAAGGATCACACACCAAGCCGGCAGTGCTTTGCCTCTGGCTTTGCTTGCTTGGGCTCCGTGTGAGAGCTGAGCGTCTCTCGGTCCAGCTTTACTCAGTCAATAAGAGACCCATCTGGCTAATTGTGTTGATGCAAAACTATGAGCCGTGAACGAAGGGAAGCATTTGGAGGGAGGGAACCATTTCAATAAGCAGTGCTGAATTAAAGATGGATTTACACTATACTATACAACGATTCAGCGGCTGTGAAATAGCTCTTTTCAGCATTTTCAGTATGTGTTCATTGCGTTTTCACACATCATCAGTAATCTGATATTAACAATAAACGCAGCCTTACGGTTTTACAGTTCGTTTTCCCCCCTTATCTACAATTATTTACCAGCTTAGTTTCCATTCAACCACATCCCCCCCCAAGTAAATTTGCAATCGAGATCTGAGCCAATGGAAGGGTCATCCCAATTCTGCACTATTCCATATTGCCTAAGAGGAAGCTACCTTTCAAATGTTTTTAATTGTTTTGGTGTACATTTTTCGCCTAATTGTCAAATAACAAGTCTTGTTTAAATTCAGCAAATATTCAGTGATCTGGCCAAGATTCTGTAATAAAATACATCTTTTTAAATAGCACCTTTAATGGTCATTTGGCTTTCCATATGCAAGGTAAATGTAATGGCATAGCTGAACCGTTTTGTCACGAACTACGAAAGAAAAATAAATTATATGTAAAATCAGGTCACGATTGCTACATTTCTGAAATTAATCATCAAGAGCAGTAATGCATGGCGTTTAATTTGGAACAGTGGGAAGGTAAAAGTACAGAATTAAGAGGGACTCTGCATTTTGTTTTACTTACATATTTGTAGTACAATGTGATCTCTCGCTTCAACAAATTCTAACCTACCCCCGACTCTTACTCCTTGTTCAGTATTATTTTGGAGTGAATTTGCCAAGTCAAAGTCTTTGTAGGTGTGCTTACTCGGCTAATAAGGCTGATTCTGATTCTGGTGAATTAAAGGGTATAATATTTACGTTTTATATATGATATAATGGAAAATGAAAGCAGCTAGGAAATGATTATTTAGAAGCAAACCGAAATGAACTTATGACTAAAAATCAAAACAGATTTTTTCAACATTGTTTTTAAAATGTATTTTAACTATACTTCTCCCTAAACATATTCAGGTGTTTAATATACATAGAAGTATAGCCTACAAATCATCCATCTTCTAACCGATTATTCTGGTAAGGGTTACCAGGGGCCTGGAGCCTACACCAGGCAGTAGAGAGTACAAGGCTGGGCTACACCCTGGATGGGATGCCAGTCTGTCACAGGGCACAAGGCTGGGCTACACCCTGGATGGGATACCAAGCCATCGCAGGGCACATGAACACAATCACACACACACACACACTAGGTGCAATTCAGAGATGGCCGTTTTTGGACTGCAGCAGTGAATGTGGAGTCCCTGAAGGAAAGATGTGAAGCATGGGGAGAACATGTAGACTCCACCCACACAGAGTGGAAGTGGGATTTGATCCCCCCACCGTGGAGCAGCGAGGCAGCTACCCACATCAATATATAGAAAATGTAATATTTAATGTCAGCAATCTAAAATAATAGACCTATTACTATGGTGTAATTCTGCATTTTTTCCAAAATATAAGTCAAAGGCGAAATCTCAAACTTTAGGGTTTGAAACACGTAAGAGGTTAACACCGTTAACTACTTACCCGACGTACACTGATAAAAATCCACCACTTCAGAGTAAAAAATGTAAGCTTTTATTTTTTCCTTAGGAACAAAAATTAAACGTATGCCTATTTTACATGCGACTTAATTGATTCATAACATGAAGTAGGAAAATGAATTGCCCCGTACAGCATTTTCCAAACGTTGAAAAAGGTCTTACTTCATATTTAAATCCCCCCCCCCCCCCAAAATCTATAATCAACTCTATTGTAGTGTTAAATGGGATGTATGCTTCATCTTTAACTCAGACAAACAACATCGTTTTTGCAGTCGAGTCTGGACCCCACACACTTCCAGCTACCGATTTGTTTTACGTTCATCGTCAGCAGATCTAAACAAGTGCGATCATAAATTGCACCACCCCGCAAAGGAGGCAGTCCTAAAGACGCACACCCCCCTCTATTCTCGACTGAACTGCTAAAAGGTCATCTGCGTTTGAAATCAGATAAGAGAACTTACCGAAACACGTTTAAAAAGACTCTATAGGATGTATGCGACGTCTGAGTAATGTTTATTAAAAAGTAAAAGTATACCAGCTTTGCCCCGGTGTCCGTTCTTTATCTAAACTGCATAGGTAACAAGGGAGGGAAACTAGATACGTATCTACATTATTTGGAATACCTTACAGTCAATTTGAAGTTATGTGAACGCAGACGCGAGACTCTGGGGACATCACTCTTATTATGATTTAAAAGAAGTCTTTTATTCCAGTAATTGTACCTGATCCATGTGTTGACATGATCCAGCGCACTGACGCAGCTTTGTGCATCAATTCAACTGAACTCTCATGTTTTAAAAAAACATTCCCGACTCCCCGAGGTCCATAAGACGTAACCAATCCTTTTATTCTCATTCTTTATCCACATTTAAGCTATTTCTCAACCCCCGGGGGTGCCTATGACTCAGCAGGGGTTCCAAAACCTGAGAATTGCCCTGGTGCTCTGAGTTAATCGGGCCCTCCTGCACAGTCCTGTGTCATCGAAGACTGGGACAGGATCACCGGAAGGATGTAACACAGACGCAGCATATCAAGGGATGTGGGAATGCAGTGACGGAATCTACTGAGCTGTGGGCTCAGGTGTCGCTATGGACAAATGAGTCTGGTTCTTATTTTTTAGTGACTTCATTGCACTTAGAGCACTTTTCACTCAACAACTTTGTTGCCATTACTTACTCAGTTTTAACTTCCATGTTACACCTTGAATGGTGGCGCTGTGGGTAGTACTGATACCTCACACCTCTGGGTTTGACCATGAAAACTCCAGCTCCTCTGGGCGTGCACAGTGTTAGCACGTTCTCCCCGTGTCGTGTGGGTTTCCTGCAACTGTCCAAAGATGATATGACGTTAGGGGAACTGGTCTCTCTAAATTTCCCATAGCGTGTACGTGCTTTGCACCAGACTGGTCTCCCCTCCAGGGTGTTCCTGTGCTTCCTAGGATGAACGCCAGGCTAACAGCAGTGCTATACGAGTTATAAATTGCCAATCTCTTGCAGCACTGAGGAAGTCTTCTTATTAACGAACGAGGACGTCTAAGCCTTGGCAAATATTCAGAACTGCTGGATTCCATTTATCTCTTAGAGGCAGGAGCTAAAATTATGGTACACACAGAAACATTAAAAAAACATATCATCAGTTATAGTTATGCATATTGTAACATTATGATGCATCGATGCTATAACATAACACAGTTGCTTATAGTTGTCACGATGGGAGAAAGGAAGGACTAGGATGCAGGCACAGGCAAAGAAAAAGGGGGAAAATTACCACAACACTAAACATGACCTAAGGGGAATCAAAACTGGAAGAAGGCACAAGGAGACTCACAGACACCACAAGGGAGCAACATCAATGACCAGACTGAGGAACACGGGACTGGGAAGCACTTTTAAACGAGAGTAACGGGGGGACAAATGCTTAACAGGCATGGCTTGTCAGGGCCACGCTAGGGAGAAACAGAAGGGGCAGGTAGACAGGGCATGACAATAGTCAGTATTGTATAGGTAATTTCAGCTGCAACAGTTAAGGACAGGGCATGGAAATTCAAAATATTCGTTTTCTAATGTTAGCTTTCCAATATTAGCTGTTCACTGAGCGACACACTTAATCTTGTTTACATGTAAAATAAGGTCAATATAGAGGGAATTATAAGCATCCAGTACTTAGGGTACTCATACAACAATTGCCCATCTAGAGAGGAAAATTTGTAACTCTTGGGGTGAATTTCGAAATACTGATATTTTGCTGCTTTGCCCCCCTGCAGTCTCGTCAAAATTTTAAAACATTTCTAAGCGTATCGGCTTTGAAATGTGTTTTAGCTTACTCTGATCACGTAGGACCACTAGGTGGCAGCAGAAGATGCTGAGTAGGGTTGCAGTAATGCTTTCGACCTTCACACTTGTGAGACTTAATTAACTAATTGATCGTTAGAGATTATGACAAATCTCTTTTAAATTAGTGGTTTATCAGTTGTTTATCCATCTGGGGTACATACTTTCTATTTCATTCCCCCATCTGTTCAAATCTAAGACTTTTCTAAAACGCAGCAATATAAACACGATATTATATGCATATTCACCAATATATTTGTACAAATTTCTTTATCTTAACATTACTGATTGGCAATTTTTTTCTAATCATACATATATTATTTACCATTTTTCATTCAAGTTTGTTCACTTTCAAATTGAAATGTCCCAGAAACATTGATATTTTGTACATTATTAAAAAAAATACATTTTGCAGCTTCTTGCCATGGATTTGCTGTGATGACAGGCTTTCCTTTGCATTGGCAAGATTTATTTACGGCACAAAGAAGCATGAAACTCAAGAGACAAGTGGAAATGATCATGTAATCATTTCCGTTTGTCACCTGTCATTCATTCATTCCCCTTAAACTACCCTGCATACATTTTCATAAAATTGCTCCTCAGGTATGCAGTGAGGAAAACCACAGAACAATCTGCGGTGGGCTTGCCGAAGGCTCCTGCAAACATAAGCCGAATATAAAGAGTCATTAAAGGACAGAAATATAGTTACACATTGTTGGCAGTAGTCACAAAGACAAGGGCATGTCAATATGCTCTCATAGTCCATCATTTTGAAAACTCACACACATGTAAAAGTGAGTGCAATTTGTGGATGTAGTCTCTTTCGTGCCTGGGAAGCAGACAGAAGCACCTGACACCTGAGCATTGAACTGGCCTGTCGATGTCACCGAAACCATCGTCTCCTCTTGGATTCCCCAGTTTCCCTTTTACACGTCACAGAGAGTGAGGCACGAGGGTGCGGGTCTCAGCAGAAAGGTGAAGGGAACCCTAATACGATTTTAAGTTCTTTGCTACATTCGACTTCGCGGTCCCTTTCCCAAAGTGAGAAACCAAGATCTAAATTTGCAGCATCCTCCACTGGTTGTCTTCCTGAGGCCGTAGGTGTAAATCGACGCCCGTAAGGTGGGAGAGAGAGAGAATGGAGAAGTGAGGAGGGAGAGGGAGGGCAATGATGAAGGAATAGGACTGAAAATACAGATTTTCCCTATGCCTGTGCGGGATATCTGTGCTTGACCAAGGGCTCGACCAGCTGAACAGATCTGGAGGAGTCCATGTCAAATGATCAGCATTTGCAGAAGCTGCGGGTCAATGGTGTTCGATTCTCTTTCTGGCACGATGTCGTGTACACCGGTTTTTGCTCCAACAAATGTGACTCCAAAAAACACTAATTAGCCGGATGCAGATAAAAATAACGGTGACAGTATAAAGTGGACAGTATGTTTTTCACAACACAAAGGCACTCCAGCATCTGCCTGGCGATGGGAGAAATGGGGGTCTGAAACCCACGATGGGTGAGATTATCTGAGATGGGAGAAATGAGGGTCTGAGAACCCAGTGGAAACCAGTTATGAAAATGCTGGTATAATCTACTGTGGTTTTCAAAGCCTGAAATACATATCTTTAATTGTTAACAATTATTAATGAGGACTGGTAAAAAAGGCACAAGGGCTGAATGACAGTTTTTTGGGGGAGATATTGGTCTTTTTCTCACATATTTTGAAATTCATGCATAAATAGTCACGTTATTTTTCTGTTACATCTAAATAGATTTGCAGGGTTAATGGTTTGCTGTTAACTTTGGGGTGGGTTCTTCCAGAGAAGATCAGAGTGTCCTGTAGAGTGTTTTTTTTTTAATTTCTGTTATCATTTTGGGTGCCACTGTGGTGGAGTCGGTGGCACTGTTGCCTTGCGGCCCACCACACTGCCCCGGATAGGCTCCGGGCCCCCATCTGACCCTGTATGGACTAAGCGGCCCCTGGCAAGATGGAAGTTTCCAGCATATTTACACCCTGAGCAGCCTGTTAGCTTAGATAGCATCCTAATAATAGCTCCATTAAAGCAATTACAAGTCAGGGTATAGGAAAACTCAGGCACACTCTGAAGATCTCCATGGAGCTGGACTACACATTCCCAGCACTGAGCTAAGCTACTGGTACACAGCATCAGTCCTCAAGGCCCCAGGACATTTAGCTTTCCACTTAGTATTAGCTCTTAATTGTTTTAGGCAGTCATTATTTCTGCAGCAAACCGTCTGACCAAGTGTGTCACCTGTTAATTAGGCACTAATTAACACTTTCTACAATGCGTAAGACTCTCGATGGTGCTGTTCACTTAATTTGTGCTAAGTCAAGATCACTTGATAAAAAAAATACTTCTAATAGAAATGAATTTATGTCAGTTTTTGTCTTCCGGTTGTGGTCTTTATTAATTGGGCTTCATTAAGCAGTGCCGTTCTGCCGATGACTTGTCATGTGTTATTCTGAAATGTTCATGTTTGTAGTAATTAAAAGGAACAAATAAAGAGGACAATACAGCAAAATAGCACAGGCAGGTGTGGAAGGTTTACTGCAAATGTCTACCTGAAGCTTCTGTGAGAGATTTATGATTTATGTGAATCATATTTAAGACCTCAATGATTGCTGTAGCTGTAAAGAGCTGTGGCCAGAAGCAAAGTCAGTACTTGTCATGGCAGTAACCCTAGCGCTTGCTGGTCTACACTGTGATGAAGTAATCTGTCAAGGGGAAGAAGAGGCCTTCTGTACAGGGGTCTCCTGAAACATCTGAACGATAACCAGAAAGCAGGCTGGAGGGAAGACGAGCACGGTAGCAAAAACTCACACATGGGCGGAGTTCGGAGAGGCCATTGAGAGGGACTATCAGGTGGCCCAAAAGATATTTTGGCAAACCTTTCAATGCCTCAGGCAGTGGAGGTGGGACCTTGCTTAGGCTGCGTTCAGCTTGGGTGGTGGATTGCTGACCAACTATGGGGAAATCCACTTGTTGGAAAGAATACTTTGTGGAACGCCTTAACCTAGTGGATATTGCTCTTCAGCAGGAGACAATGTTGAAAACTTCAGAGCCTGTCACTGCAGCTGAAGTCACTACAGTGATCAGAGGCTTCTGCAGAGGAAGTCCTGTATGAGTAGATGAAATACTTATGGGTTTTGCAGGGGTGACAAGGTTGATTTGAACAAACAGGGGTGGTGAGCCCTATTTTTAAAAAGGGGACCAGATGGTTTGTTCCAGCTATAGGGGACAGTGCCAAGTTATTGGAGAGGAGACTCCACGTAATGGTCCAACCCGGGATTTAGGAGTGCAGTACCGGGCCTAGCAAATGAACAGTGGACCAACTCTGCTCCTTTGCAGAGCTGTGTGAAGGTTCTTGGGAATATGCTATCACTGTTTGCACGTGTTATGTGGACATGGAAAAGGGTACAATGTGTCCCAGCACATAATGTAAGAGGTGCTGCAGGAATATGGTGCAGCGAGGCTTCTATCATCTGCTATTTGGTCTCTGTGTGAATGTAGTAAGATTTGTGTGTAGATCTTTGGCACAATATCAAAGCTGTTTAGAGTGGGTGTTGACCTCTGGCAAGGGTGTGTTTTGTCTCCACTCCTGTTTGTGATTTTCGTGGACAGAATATCAAGATGCAGCCTTGGCTGAAGAGGTGTCTGGAATTAGAGGCTAGAATTGACCTCAAGGCTATTAGCTGTTGTTTTTACCTTATCCGTCTAGGATGTTTAGCACACACTTTTGAGTAATTTGATGCCAAACGTGAAGTGATAGGGATATGAATCAGGCGATGGTACTCTCTTGGAAAAGAGTGGACTGCTCCTTTTAGGTGATAAGTACCACAGGATCTTATTTCTGAGTGATGGTAAGAGGGAATGTAAACGTGATGGGTGGATTGGTGGTTTGGAGACTGCAGTTTTTCTTTATAAGGATGTCTCTCGTGGGAGTTGTTCTGGGCATGTTTCAACTGGGAGGATGCTTTTGGAAAGACCCAGCAGGGATTATATCTGTCACCTGGCTTGGGAACCTCTTGGGATCCCTCTGAACGAACTAGAATCTATGGGCCACTAGAAAAGTGGTCTGTTCTGACCAATTCGACATGCCACTACCATAACCCTCATCAGGTCAAGCAGCAAAATTATGCTAACGATAATGTAGATGGTAGTAAGTCAGCTGAGGTGGTTTGGGCCATGGAGCTGATTTCCAAGGGACTGGGTCAGAGCACATCCTACTAGACTAAGCCCTGGGGGCAGAATCAGGACAGCCTGGAGGAATTACATTTGTCATCTGTCTTGTGCTAGGGCTAGAATCTGTGACCGTGGATAAAATAATTATACATAGTGGCATTTTAAGTTTTATTACCCCCTTTTTTCCTCTTTATGGGTAGAGTTTGCATTTTTCTTCTCTCTGTTCACAAGGGTGGGTACTGCAGTTTCCTCCGTATTCCACAGACATACAGTTAATATAAACTGGTGTCTCCAATCTGTCCTTAGGGTTCAGTTTTGTCTGAGAACATCTACCCAACCAGGCCATTCCCTGCCTGTGCTTCGTGAGATATGTTACTGGTTTGCTGTGCAAATACATTGAATGAATTGTCGTGGATCGGTGTGCACACTCAGCTGTCTGTTTTCCTGCACTTCAATAAGCAAAAAGCTTAACAGCAGTTGAATTTGTTTTTCAGGTTTTCTTTTTTTTACTATCTAGTTTTCGTACGTTGTCTAATACTGTATCTCCTCCCCCTCTTGTGAATTCCCTTATCAGCCTGACGTTTACTCAAGGCTAATCATAGATGTTCATGGATAATTTTTGGTGGGAATGTCTCTGTATGGCACCATTTAAGTGAAATTGGCATTATAGTGCTAGTTATGCACTGTTTCTTTTTAGTTTGATTTTTGTAATAACTCTGTTGATCCTGATCTGATTCTGATCATTTTTGGCACCTTAAGTGAATTGTATCAGCATGTGTTTTCCAGCACAGCTGCTTTATGTACTCCTGTTGTACCACAAACACCAAATCGGACTAATGTTCATAATGCCAAACATCAAAATCAGACAGCAAAGTCAGATAACAGCCAAGTCAAAAATGCGGACAAAACCAGTCATACAGTTAGGGTAAGTGTTCAGAGTGTTGTCCGATAGCTTTCACACAAGCAGGCCTGCATCCATTTGTTTTTTTTTTTTAAAAAAAAAAACACAATGTATAATTTGATTACTTAACTATTATTGAAAGTTGACTATTAAGTGATATTCAGTAAGGAAGGTGACCAATTTGGACAGTGGTTCCCAAACCTCTGTGCTAGAACCTTTAAGTCATAAATTATTTTAATAACGTGGTGGAGGTGAAATATCACAAATATGAAGATTGGCTGGGATCCCCGTACTTAAATCACCATAATGGGACACCATGCACTGAGGGGCTTTATTGCATAGACACACACCCCACGCTCCCTCTACGTCACATCCGTGGGTCCGTTCAGAATATCGTTCCTTCCCATACACATGGGGCACATTTTCCGCACGTCAAGTTCATGTTTTCACATTCATATTTGCGGTGCACCTATCTCGTAATTATTCGTATATTCAGACCGACTCGTCTTCGTATTCCTGTGAGGCATTTGCATCCGGTAACTTCTGCGAGGCTGTTACTTACTCCGAACAGCAACTGCATGGAGTCGCCAGAAGCAAAGCGCCCGCATAAAGAGATTAACATGCCTGTTCGGAAAATTGGGACGCACAATGGCACCTTTCATTGTGACGAGGTGTTAGCGTGTTTCTTTCTTCGACAGCTCCCTGAGTACAAGGTGGGAAGAAAATGCTGTCTTGTGCATGTCGTCTGTTATTTCGCGAGCTCATAAAACGCGCTGCTCCCCAACGAATAAACGAACGTGAATAAACGAATCATACGGGAAACGGAACAGTATATCAAGCTCTGACGGGAATATGGAAGCAACTTTTTACAAATTTAGCAATTGCGGTATATAGCCATTATCGCCAGGCACATTTTTTCATTCGTCGACGGGAAGTATTTTCGTCCCCCTGTGGTTCTGATGGATCACAGCTCATTCTTAAACTCCATCAGGTTTAAGGCCAGGAAGCTGAAATAGACTCGCTTCTCACAAAACTGGCTTTTATGGGGAGTTTGCGGATACTGTCCGCAGACTTTGGCAAATGAACGGTGTCGGTTTAACCCCAACAGGATGCAGAGATTGTTCGGACCCGAGACCCGGACCTGCTAGAGCAGTGTGACATCGTCGTGGACGTCGGTGGGGAGTTCGACCCAAAGAGGCACCGCTATGATCACCATCAGCGGTAAGAGACACGTGCGTGCCCGCCTGCCGTAACGCGGTGTCGTCAAAGTGTCGTAAAGCGACATCCAGCTGTGCCGCTTAATTAACACCCCGTTTCTCGTTATCAGCAGTAACAGCTGGATGAACAAGTGTTTAATTGTCGTTGAATAAATGATTTAGTTAATGTCTAGCGATTTGTTTTTCCTGCAAGAATATTTATTGACTCATTCCATCTAAATCCAAACATAAACAAGGATCTAAAAACACATTTTACTTCGAGGTGTTCTATGAAATAAGCTTTTTTTTTTTTTTTTTCCTGAGGAATATTTTAGTCTTGAAATAATCTTGGGACGAGGCCCCTGTACGTTTCACAGTGGGACACGGGATAATTACTGGGCCCTCCCGCCATTCTCAGGTGGTGTGCTGCTTATCAGTCCTACTGTTACTATCCACCACATAACCTTCAGTTCAGTCTCTCTTAGTCCGTGTCTGTTTAGACATTTGTGATGATTTAACAGCATTTTGGTTGAAACTACTCGTTGTTGGCACTGTTCCGTGTAAATCACACTTCTGTTTCACATCTTTGATAAATAGAAGCCTATTCTCCTGACCTTCTCGTAGGTCGCATTCTGCCTGTACAGGTCTGTCATTTGCTTATTTTTACTGCCCCTATTAATAGAACAGGGATGACACTGATTTGCTTATAATTCTCTAATTGTGTGTTTGTGTGCCATAAGTGTAGATTAAGGTAGGGACCAACTTTCAGGAAAGCTCAAAATATCCCTGCTATTTTTTGCGCATATATTGAGGCAATTGTATGAGATGAATTGGTTCCCTACTAATATAAGCCAAACTTACCTGCCTGGGGGGTATTCCAGAAAGCAGGTTTAACATATCCTGTTATTAAATCTGAATTCTGATTGGGGAAAACTGTAAGCCCAATTTCAGGATGTGTTGTTTCCCCCAGTCTCCCTGAATTTCTCCAGTCCGAATTCGGATTTGTAAATGGGCCCCTGGTGTAGACACATACACACAAAATATATATAGTAAAATTGCAGATATCTGATGTGATTATTTGCAGCATGTCAGTCAAAGTCAAATAATTAATTTAATCTGTATGACTACCTGTGAAGAATATAACATTTCTGGTAAAACATACTTCACAGCGTTCATAAAATGTTATAATTATTGTAAGTTATCTTTTCATCTGATTTTTTTTGTTTGATTTGTGACCAAGGAATTGCCAAGTAACTAATTCTGTCAGTGTTTTGACAAAGATATTGGCTTTGAATCAGTTAATTCTAAATAGATACATTTTCTGCTTCCTTTCACTGTTTTAAATGATTTATATGGAAACCATTTTCAAAATATGCTTCACAGTTATAGTGGATAACAAATCTGGCTCACTAAATTAACCTTTTAAGTTTTGATTTAGCATGCTTTGTGATTTAAAAACAAGCAAAAGTGCCTTTTTGATAAGGATTTTGAAGATTTTAAATATTATAAGCACGTCTGTAGTACTGCACCAATTAATGGGAAAGAAAATTTCACAATAATTGGAAATGACAAACTCAGTCTGACATTTTGACGTGATTAAAAACTTGAACCAAAACCCTGCAAGCTCATAAATAATTTTTCAGAGTTAGCCATTTTAAAATAAGTCTATGGATGTTTGTGGTCAGTTACTGAGTAGATAAAATTTTTCAGTTTGAGCCCTCAGTACATCAGGTGGATTATTCTCAGGGGCTTTTAAGATTTTTATTTTTAGTATGCACTGTGGGAATGGGGGTGTTAAATAAGTATATGTCCTTGTCAGCTTGTAACAGCTGATTGGGTTTTATTGCAAATAGCTGCATGTCATTGCAAGGTTCCTGGGTCAAACTGTAATCTGTCCTTTGATCCTTTTTATAGGACATTCAAGGAGACCTTCAACAGCCTGCGTCCACAGAAGCCCTGGGTGACCAAGCTTAGCTCGGCTGGTCTGGTGTACCTACATTTCGGTCATCGCTTGCTGAGCCGACTCACTCAACTGAAGATCGAAGATGGGCAGCTGGAGGCGCTGTATGACAAGGTGAGAGCTTCCGGCAGCTTCTGCAAAGCTGGGGCAGGACACCTGTAGACCAGGGGTATCTAAAGCCAAATGTTCCTGAATAACCCTCAGCCACATGCGTTCTGCCCATGACAGCTTTACGAGAACTTTGTAGAGGAGGTGGACGCAATCGACAATGGCATCACTCAGCATGACGGCGAGCCCCGCTATGCCATTTCCACCACCCTGAGTTCCCGCGTCAGCCACCTCAACCCTCGTTGGAATAGCAAGGACCAGGACACAGAGGTGTGTGGATGGGTGACCCTACGTCGCTTCCGTTAGCTGTATCTCCAGCTTCGGCTTTTAAATTTGCACCTCTAGTATAGAGTATTGGCTTGGACAGACGTGGTTATAGTAGGCCATATGGTTTAAACGCTTTGAACTCCAAATCCCAGCATGCTATGTACCCCCAGCCAAGTGACTGTACTCATCCAAAGAGCCAAAACACACACAGTGTGCCTACATATGTTTGTATGTGAGTGTATATGATTAAGCTGCGCATTTTCCTCCGCATATAAAAATGCGAGAGAGAATCTTGAGCGCCTCGTATGTGTTTGGGGAACTTGGAGGAGGGGGGTGCTTAAGGTAGTTATGGGAATTAAGTTTGTTTACTGAGAGTGTGTTAAACAGTATTAGTACTCAGTTATAGGAAATTTAAAAAAATGTAATTTAATTTAAAAAATAAGCCAGACTGGTTGGTGCTGTTTTTCTTTTTTTTTTTTGTTTAATCCTCATCTGTATTTTCATGAATACATTTATAAACTGTGTGGCTCGATCCACAATATCACCGTGTAGGTAACACAGTTATATGTTTTCACTGTCACAAGTGGAATCTGACCTTTTAGATTCAGGGCCTGATCAGCAGACAGGTAACCTCCAGGTAGGTAGTACAGGTACCACACCCCCAAGATAGTGGGCTTGTGGAAGATCAGACGAAAGTATAATTATGAAAGAGAGAAATGAGTACAGACAGCCGGCGATGCACGGAGGAGACAAGGGGAGCATAACATGCATTTTCATCTTTTTCATCAAGTTAAATTACAAAGCACCAACTCACCAGTTTTTCTTCAGTGTTGATCCTATTGTAGAAGTCAAATTAACAATGACAAATACCTGCAGTGTGGATTTGAAGTTAGACTGTTTTTACCCCTTTTAAGTGACATCCATTTCAGAGATATTTATATCCCTAGGTCACTGTTTCGGTACATTAAGCTATATTAAGCCATTTCCTTAGAACAGGTTTCGATGGAGAGGACAAGGCTTAAGGTGAATTTACTAATTTTGTTCTTGGATTATAGTTTCATGTATTTAGCAATAGCTTGTGCTTATGACCAATGAAGTGTCAGAGAAATATGGTTCATTTTACACACACACACACACACACACACGTAAAGAGTAATTTTTATGAGGCATATAACTATATAAAAAAATTACATAAAAGCAGTACTTTGAATCATATCTTTAGCCACAATAGTTTTTTCTGGGTTTAATTTTTTTTTTTGCCAGTCAGTTTTTATTTTTATTATGCTGAGGGGCCGATATGTTACGTGAAAGGGTTAATTCACAATTAATCATGGCGTTTTAAAAATTCAGTGTTTGACCTTCTAGAGTTCCCCAGCCCCGTTTTCTCACTGTAACAGTTTTTAATACTCAAAAAGTAATGGGATTTTTTTTTCCCTGCAGTTCTGGAGAATATTTCATTCCCAGCAGGGAGAGAGAGATGGGGGGGGGGAGTGAGTGAATACACGTGTGTGTGTGTGTGTGTGTGAGAGAGAGAGAGAGAGCGGAGGGGGTATAGGAGGAAGAATGTTTATGGATACGAAGGCCAATTTGAGCATCTTTACAGAAGCGTTGTGTGAGGGGCTGGAGATGCCAAAGAACAGAGTCCCATAGTGCAGTGCTTTGTTTCCCAAATTAAACCAAAGCCACACCGGCATCAAAAAATAAAGGAAAACAAAGGGACCACCGGAGCTGGGGAAACCTCTGCAGGGTGGCGTATGGAGCCGATGGTCCTGTCAGGCTGTGTGTAAGCAGAGTAAATGGGTTAGCTGATCGTCGGGTCCTCCCCCCTCATCTGGGATCCCTCGCCTCCTTTAAACCCCCAGCACTTCTACATCTGGCAGCCACGGCTGGAGCGCCGGTTCCACTTACTCACATGTGCAGTTGCCAAGCGGCAGAATTAGTGAGGCGGGGCGCTGACATGCGCCACCCGTGGGGGAAGGAGGGCGGAACCACAGCTGGCAGGTCAGAGGCCATCCACATTCCCGTGGTGTCTCTCTGCCTGGTGCTGTACCTGGAACCGGAAGTCCTGCAGATCCAGGAACCAGCGGGTGATATGGGAGTTTGTGTCCTTCGCCCGGGCCATCCACTGAACTGGAGCGTGATCCATGACCAGGGTAAACGGCCGGCACAGTGTCCGAGTTGTCTGTGTGGAGGGAGAAGGGTCGCCTGGAGTATCGGCTCTGTTGTGAGGGCTTCCTTAAGCTTTCGGAAAGCGTTTTCCTTCTTCAGCAGGGCTGAGAGGGGGGCAGCTGTGGAGGAGAACCCTGCCACAAAGCAGCGATAGTACCCTGCCAGCCCCAAAAAGGTCCGTACCTGTCTCTTGGATGTGGGGCGGGGGTATTCCGTGATGGTTTGGATCTTCGCCTCTTGGGGGGCGGAACACCCCCCGTCCGATCAGAAACCCCAGGTAGCAGGCTTCTGAGAGGTCCAGGTGGCACTTGGCGGGGTTCATTGTCAGGCCTCCTGCCCAGATAGCCTCCAGCACCTGCTGCAGCCGACCAAGGTGTTCCTCCCACAGTTTGGAATGCACTACCACATCATCTAGGTAGGCGGCTGCGTAGGCTTGGTGCTTTTGGAGGATGATGTCCGTCATCCGCTGGAAGGTGGCGGGGGCCCCAGTGACCCCCAAAGACAAAACCCAGTACTGCCACTGACCCCCAGGGGTGCTAAAAGCCATTTTTTCCTTGGCCTCAGGGATGAGAGGCACTTGCCAATACCCTTTCGTGAGGTCTAAGGTCCTAATGTACCGCGCCTTGCATAACTGCTCAACCAGTTCATCCACCCGAGGGAGGGGGTAGCCATTGAACTTCAATACCTCATTTAGCCGCCGGAATTTATTGCAGAACCACAGAGAGATATCTGGTTTCGGTACCAGGGGCTCTGGGACTCCTTGATGACACCGAGCTGTTGCATCTTTTGGACCTCGCGGACCACGGTCTTCCTCTGGGCCTCCGGGAACCAGTAGGGTCACTGACGGACCATGACCCCCGGTTGGGTAACGATGTTGTGCTGGATGACTTGGGTCCGGCCTGGGATGGAGGAGAAGACATCCCAGTTTTGGCAGACCAGGGCGCGCAGGTCCCGGAGTTGGGCTGGGGCCAGGTCAGGACCGTAGTTAGGCTCATTGGCAGGGCCTACGGGTAAGGTAGAGGTGAGGGGGATGAGTTCCACCTACCTTTTTAGGAGGTTGACGTGGTAGATGTGTTGTGTCTTCCTGTCGTCGTCCCAGCTGCCGTACCTGGTAGTTGACGGGACTGACTTTCTCCACCACTGTGTATGGGCCTTTCCACCTAGTGAGGAACTTGCAGGTGCTGGATGGAATCAGCACTAGAAACCGGTCCCCCGGGGCAAAGTCACGCACCTGAGCAGGTTGGTTGTAAGCCTGGACTTTTTCCTGCTCTCGAACAAGGGGGCGCACCCTCTCGATCCGAGCCCGCATTTCTCCCACATGCTCTACTACGGTCTGGTACGGGTATGGCTGCTGTTTCCAGACATCCCGGGCGAAGTCCAGGAGCCGTCAGTGTTGCCTGCCAAATAACAGCTCGAAGGGAGAGAACCAGTGGAGGCCTGGGGCACCTCTCATACCCCAAAGAGCATGTATCGCAGCAGCATGTCCCAGTCCCGTTCATCCTCCGCTATGACCTGTTTGAGTATGCGCTTTAGGGTCTGGTTGAAGCGTTCAACCAGTCCATCGGTTTGCGGGTGGTGGACAAAGGTCCACGGGTGGCTTACCTGTGTTGTAGCCAGCAGAGGTCCTGGATAACCCAGGATGTGAAGGCGGTGCCCTGGTCAGTCAGGGCCTCCTTTAGGATCCCCATCCAGCTGGCCAGTAAGAACAGCTCCTTTGCCTCGTTCTTGGCAGTGGCCTTCTGGAGGGGGACTGCCTCGGGGTGCCTCGTGGCGTGGTCGATTAAGACCAAGATGTACTCGTGGCCACGGGCGGACTTAGGCAACAATCCCACGATATCCATCCCTACCCACTGGAATGGGACGTAGATGATGTGCAGTGGGATCAGAGGGCTGGGGGGTGGGGCCCGGGCCCGGGGTGCTGTCCTCTGACATGTGGCACAGTGCTGGTGGAAGTTCCGGACCTCAGCTGTAAGCCTGGGCCAATGGAATTGGTCCCTTAGCCAGGTTTGGGTGTCCTCCCATGGGGTAGATGTGTGGGCCAGCTCCAGGAGGGAGTCAGTGTGGGCCCGGGGGACCACCAACAGTTCCCTTGGCTCATGCCGGCGAGGCAACGAATAGTACAGGAGGCCGTTCTGCATGAGGAAGTACTGGGGTTCCCCCTCAATAACCAGGACCTGCCTCCAACAGTGCTTCAGCCTGTCATCTACCTTTTGCTCTGCCGCGAAGCTCTGTCTCCTTTCTACCTGCTCCAAAAAATTCAAGAAGGGGTTAACGCCAGGCCAGGGTAACTCACCCTCGGAGTCGGCGCTGGTTGAGCCTGGCGGCAAATTTCTCACTGTAGTTGCGGCGCGTGAAGCGTTAATGCAGGGGACCTTAAACTTTTTATTGCGAGGACACAAATAACAGACTTGGTACCATGCTGGCATCCAAGATGAGGATTACCACGACGACGCAGAGCCGTGCATCATCACATGGCGGCCCACCGCGAAGGCTTAAGAAATGTAGCATTATAACAACACTTTCCTGTTCATCTGTGTCATCCGTGTTGCTGCCAGTAAGCCGCGACGTGGATCGGACTGTGAGGCCGTGCGTGTTTTCTCCCCTATCTGCCAGAGACTGGTTGTTAGGGCCAGCTTCACGGTCGCCTTATTGAATGTCTCCTGGCTGAATGTGGGTGAATAATTTTGCATGATTTCACATGTGGCTTTGGTTTCAAAGTCATTGAGATGACTGTCATCCCTCCTGGAAGCTTCCAGTCCATCGGGGGGTTTGGATTTTGAACCAGGCTTTCTAAAGCTTGCGTGCTGCTGATTGTCACACTGTGCCCGACGGCTCTGTTGCTCTATCATCGCTGAACTTTGAGTGATGCTTAAAAGACAAATTTAGTTATAAAAAATGATTGATTAACTTTAAATCCTGTTACGTCTTATCTAGCTTATTAATGTAATGAAGTATAATTGTACCACTGACTGTCCTGAGTTGTCCAGTTGTGTTAATTGAGTAAAATGTCATGTGAATCAGTGATAGAATGTGAGCACTTATTCCTGAAATGGTCATGAACTTTACAGATTCGTTATTCTTTATTCTTCTTTAAATTCTCTGCTAAAAGCTGGCTGAGTTTCATCAGTAATCCATGTTCTGATCTGATTGAACATCAGAACAGAGAAGCTCGTTGCTGGGAAATTTTTCATATACTGTATTGCAGTGCATGGCTAGCTTGTTTTATCAGGAAACAGAAGGACTTTTGAAGGTTTGGTTCCCCACCAGCTGTTTAAAAGGAATTCAGACAGACTTGAGAAAGCAATGGCAGCTTAGTGGGCAGCACTGCTGTCTGCCACCTCCAGGTTTACTTGGTTGGAGCTCACCTCCAGGTTTGCTTGGTTGGAGCTCACCTCCAGGTTTGCTTGGTTGGAGCTCACCTCCAGGTTTAATTGGTTGGAGCTCACCTCCAGGTTTACTTGGTTGGCGCTCACCTCCAGGTTTGCTTGGTTGGAGCTCACCTCCAGGTTTAATTGGTTGGAGCTCACCTCCAGGTTTGCTTGGTTGGAGCTCACCTCCAGGTTTAATTGGTTGGAGCTCACCTCCAGGTTTACTTGGTTGGAGCTCACCTCCAGGTTTAATTGGTTGGAGCTCACCTCCAGGTTTACTTGGTTTGATTTCCCAGCCCTAGCTGTCTGGAGTTTGAGTTCTCCCTGTGGTGTGGGTTTCCTCCAGGTTTTCCAGTTTTCCCCTGCAGTTCGAAAATGCAGTGTGCGATTGTTTTTATCCTGCAGTGAACTGGCATTCCATCCAGGGTGTCCACTGCCTTTTGCCTTGCCTTCCCTGGCATAGACTTCCTGCTCACTATGGCCTTCTATTGGACAAATAATGGATGGATAAGAATACCTACTATTTTAAGAAGAGGATAAATTGCATGATTAACAACAATAACAACTGTGTTTTGAGTAATTCGAGCTTGGAAGACTGGATGGTAAGACATGATGGCATTTTTGACAGGAGGGGTTTCACAAAGCCATAGCCATGGTGGGGGCAGAGTTTTTGGACCGTCTGGACTTCTACCAGAACTCCTGGCTGCCAGCCCGTGAGGTGGTGAAAGCTGCAGTACAGACCCGGACCCAGGTAGTCATGCCGCCACACCGCATTTGTGCATCTGCCGATAGAAATATGGTGGAAACATATGAATAAGCAAGTAGCATAGCTCCATTATCTGAAGGTTACAGGTTCAATTCCCCAGAATGGGCCCTGCTGTTGTGCCCTTGGATAGGGCATTTCACCTGAATTACAGGCTGTGGTTCCACATTTTTGATGACTTGTAGTGTTTAGTGCTGAAGCTCACGGTAATCAGTTTAGTCCTCTTTCCATTGGTTACTTGATTGACTGTTTAACCCAATGAGAAACAGTGATTGACTGTGTACACAAGTCCCACCCACTGTATGTTTCAAAGCCTCCTTCCTCCTGTTAAAATTGCCTGCGTTCCATGTTGGTGTTCTAGGTGGACCCCAGCGGGGAGGTGGTGCTCCTGGATCAAGGAGGCTGCCCATGGAAGGAACATCTCTTCTCCTTGGAAGCGGAGCTCAATGTGGAAACACCCATCAAGTTTGTCCTGTATCAGGACCAGAACAGGCAGTGGAGGGTCCAGTGTGTCCCAGCGGCACTGCACACCTTCCAGAACAGGTAATAGACCCCCACCCTTCTCCACCCTTTTTTTCCCACATTCATTCCTTTCTATCACTTGTTTCAAACCGTTTCTCTGCTGCCATCACAATATCGTTTGGCTTTATTTTTATATCCAGTGTCATTTCTTATTCAATATCTGTATTTTTAATTTTCTGAAAACTGAACATCACTGCCTCGAATTTTACATTTCTTTAAATTATGAGGCATGTAAATGTATGGCTAGCATGTCGATATAAGCATAGTACCATATGTTCTACTGAGTGATGAGTAAATTTTTCTGGTGCTAAATTGCCCTAAAAACTTGACAGATGACTGTTTTTGGTGACACTTCATATAAGCCTGCAAATAAGTTAGTGCTGTGAAAATGTGTTCCCCCCGTTGGCCGCTCGAGTGCTCGACACTCAACGTTACCACATCTTTAGCCAGGACTGAATGTTAGGAAAAAGGGAAACTTGGTTTAAAAAGATTCTTGCGTGCCCTAAGTTATGTAACATCCAATAACAACATATGGGGGGGAAACCCCAAGTTATGTAACATCCAATAACAACATATGGGGGGGAAACCCTAAGTTATGTAACATCCAATAACAACATATGGGGGGAAACCCCAAGTTATGTAACATCCAATAACAACATATGGGGGGAAACCCTAAGTTATGTAACATCCAATAACAACATATGGGGGG
>JAACJT020000105.1:2275112-2293441 GCA_009936485.2 Gymnarchus niloticus
TTGGACGCCCCCCCCGGTCATGTCCCGCCACCCCCCCGACCGCCGTACCATTTCCACCCTCTCGCCCCCCCCCCACCCCGCCCCCCCCCCCACCGCCCGACCACCCACCCAACCCGCGCCCCGCCCCCCCCACGCCCCCCCCCCCCCCCCCCTCCAGTCTTCTGGCTGTTTCCACGTCGGCAACAAACCTCATTAGGGTTGACTTGCCACAGCGATGATCTCTCCGTTGCTGGGAGGAGGATGCCCCGTTAAGGGTTCCAGTTGCTTCAGTCATTCCATTTTGCTCATACTCTTGCCCTTTCGGGAATATGTTTGAGCCGCCGCATTAGAGGAGGGGAGGTGGAGACACACACAGCCACAGTTCCCCCGGACGATGCTCAGGCCCTCGCTGACTTTGGGGAGGGGGGTCAAACCGAGTGTCTCTGCAGGGCAGTTTGATTTTCATTCCTCTTTCTGGTCCTCAGCCTGCGTTGTGATCCAAATGCACGTGAATCATGATTTGCGCTTGGCTGCTTAGCTGACATTTCCATCCAAACTTTACTTGTTACTGGAACATTTCAAGTTGACCATCCAGGGAACCGAACCAGCAACCTAAAGACGAGTCCTTATTTTTAACCACTTTACAGCATGCTGGCCTTAGAATCAATACCATAAGCTGTGGTAAACGACTTAATTCTATTCCAGTACTGAAGTCGTTTGCAGAATGGCAGCTTATAAAATGGATGGAATGCTGATTGTCTTTAAAAATATTAATGCGGTAGCCCAGATGCTGGGTCCATGTAGAGTCATTCTCAGCTGTTTGCGCGTGACTCTGCACACGTGTGAGGGGTCGTACATGGCCATCCACCTCTCCACCACTCCCGTCAGTAATTGTCTGCCTGATTAGAAATATCAGCCGTCTATTTTGGCGATTTTCACACTCTGGCTTCTGAATTTTAAAAGGGCCCGAATTAAGAGTGCCAAATATTAGGCCGCGTCCGTCCCCTCCCCAAGCGCTTGCTGCTTCCGTCCTGCTCTCTCAGCCGAAAACGGCAGTGGGCGACGCGTGCCCGTAACCGTCAAGTCGCCGACTGCGTACCCATCTGCCCTCCAGATTGTCCTTGCTGGAAGAGTGGCGCGGGATACGGGGTGAGGCCCTGTCCGCCCTCAGCGGGATCCCAGGCTGCGTCTTCGTCCATGCCAGTGGCTTCATCGGGGGCAATCTCACCATGGAGGGGGCGCTGGAGATGGCACAGCACACACTGCGGGACGCTGCCAGTTCCGGAGACAAGGCCCAGGCCAACGGCAGCTGAGAGGCAGCATGCCGTAGCGGCTCTTCACTCTCCATTACAACGATGTCTTCTCCGTCATCCTTGTGCCTCCTTTAATAAACCATCTTATGTTGACGTTCTGTGTTATGACTGATCTTTATTGCCCTAAATTTGACCAGAAATCTGATTGCCGTTTTCACAACATTCATTTTCTCATTTATTGAACATTGTGCTGAGAATTATGGCTTATAGAATCGTGACGTTTCTGGAGAACGCTCACACCGTTCCATTTCGTTAATCTCTGGCCCCTTCACGTAGCCGAGACTGGCAGACACGAATGTACACCGTGGGCTCTGATTTAGCCTACATTAACGTGCTGATAATCTGCAGGGGAGATTAACTTTAGAAAACGGGGCTTCCTTACACGTGAATCTGGCGTGTTGAGAGGCATGTGGGAGGTGAGCCACACAGTCTGCTGTATGAAAAGCCAAGGGGTACCTGCCCTTCTCGTCTTTTACCCTCATTTGGCCTTTTAACCGCCTTTCTTTTTTGTTTGTTTTCATCTTTCCTTTCCCTTCCTCGTTCTTCTTCCCTCCAATGCTATCAGTCTGTTCTAAATGTCATCGTGTCTGTGTTTCTTTTTCCCTCCGGTCTTTCTCTCTACAAGTGCAGGCTTCTTGTTAGTATTTGCTGGTTCTTCTCGTTTTACTTGTTTCTGAAATGTCTTGTCTCCAGAATTTTCTCCCTTGCTTGAGTCCAAATGGAAATGACTTGATTGGTCAGCTTTGATTCCTGAAGATCCAGTGATAATGTATATCCCCCTACCTTTGGTTAATGTTGTGAATTTTCAAAATTTTAGATTTTCCAGTTCCACTGGTATTATAATCCACCGATTTTGTTTATTTGCGCCTTTCGGATGAAACGTCTGGGACTGCACATAAAATCGGTTCCTGCAGCCGTGATGACAAATACTCTGCACAACAAAAACCTTGGAATTTCAATTAGATTTCCTGTTCATAACAAAGGTTTTAGTACAGCTGAGCCAAAGCTGTGTTTCAGCTCCAATCAGCCATTGTCTGCTGCTGGTGTGACTGGTCACATGGGTCATATTTATAGCCTGGATTTTCACAGATTAATCTGTTTGTCCCCAAGGGGTCTCTCCTTGTTTGTGCTGGCAAGGGGGATTTACATACCTTTATGGTAGATGCAATGGTTAAAACGGATACCCAGAATGCATTTGGGTTATTGTTTAATGTTTTGATCGTACGAGGTCAACAACAGGCCGCAGATCTGTGTTTCTCAGGGCTTGCAGGGGGTGAAGGGCGATGTAATATGCTTTATTTGGCTCTCCATCGTGGCCGGCGAGCAAGGGGAGCGATGACATCACCGCCAACCTCCAACTGCGGCCCATCCAAATCGGCCACTCTTCAGCCAGTCTACTTCAATAATGCACAATTTGCCAGCGCTCTGGGACCACCTGTCATCAACACACACACACACACACACACACACGGTGCCTGTCCTGGATATCTGTTTTCTGCCTTCATGTTTCACTCCTGGGGTGTGATTTCGGGGCCCGTACTGCTCATGTTGGGATGATGAATTAAAGTCTCTGTATGCCTTGAAGACCTGGTATGTTTCTCAAAGATGCTAAAGATTTAAAAGACAGGCTTTGTCTAAACTGTAGCTCCCTTGAAGCCATCAGCACATCAGCCTGATCCTGTGCTTAGCCATGCAGGGCTTCAAGCTAGATTCCTTATATTCTTAGCGGAGTACTTAAAGCTCTTAGGTAGGTATAAGGGAAGAAAAGAACCCTTCTGCACTCTCAAACACTCCTAGTTTTTCAGTCTAACAATGAAGGATAGGCATCTCGTTTTTAACTGACGTATTGCCAAATGACCCACAAGTTCCTGAGATATACTGAAGCAATTTTTGATTAATTACCTTTCTGGGGAACCAAAACAAGAACTTTCCAGTGGCTTTGCTCAATGACCTCTGGGCCACGGGTTGTCTTTGACCCCTCTGCTTCCTGCAGCTTTATCGTCTGAATAAAAATTTTGTCCCCATTATGTCTGTGGCATTTTTAGATAGAGTTAAAAACGGTTTTCTTTAACAAACCTCTAGCAAGAGAACGTGATGAAGAATCTGAGCCATTAAGAATAACGATTTAATGATTATTCATCAGAATAATTTTAGGGCTGCCTTAGATGGTTTGGTCTGGGAAGTGCAATCGCAAGGCAGCCTGGCTTCATGCTCTGTGACAGCTGTAAATTCTCAGTTCATTTATCTCCAACTGTATCAGATCTGGAGCTTTTCCAGTTCATTAAAAACCAATTCAGGCTTTTCGTGATTCTGAGGTTAAAGCCCACTGGAAGCTGGGGCAGAGAGGACCGCTGCTGACTGCCTCTGCCACACCGATAGAACAAGAACAATAACACGTCCGTCTGCCAAGAAACGCCTGACTGTTCCTCTGCATTAATTAGGGAAGGTGTGCTGGGTCAGATCCTTGGACTCTTGAGTCTTTACCATACACTTAGAAAGTCAGAGCTGCAGAGACCTACAGCTTGCTTCTATGACCTCGTTTGAAACTATGACTTAGATGTACTTCAAATTTATGCACCTGGGTTTCTTTTTTGGAGTAAATCAGACTGCATTCCAGTCTTCTAAGCAAGGGGTCCCGCCCTTCCTGGAACTCGAACCAGCAACCTTCTGGTTATAAGTCCACGTCTACCCGCCGTCCAATGTTCTATTTCTCGCCGAAACATTTCTTGACTAAGCCAGAGCGTGAACTTCCGTCTCCTTCTGCTCCACGGCCCCCAGGCTGCACTTGTTGCTCGTCCGCTGCGTGTCTCACGCTGGCTCCCCATTTGCTGGGCTAATTCCAGTTTCACACCTTGGTTCTCTGCTTTGTTCCTACCCACCTGCCAGGCCCAGCTCGTCCCCATGCTTTGCCGCCGGCGTCCACGTTACCTTTTCTTGTCCCCCGCCCTTGGCGAGTTGCCCATATGGCTGAGAGCTGATCCTGTGTTGAAGATGTCATCTTTAGGAAAGCAGAATTTTGAACTTCCACCTTGCATCTGTTTACTTGTCTGGCGGTGATTTGTTTGTACCTGTAAACATTTAAAATCTGAAATGAAGGGCACTTCATTCTATTGAGAATATCACACAATTTCTGAATTTCTTATTTTTATTTTACCATGAGCTGCCACCTCTTCTCTACTCAACCCATTTGCTCAGACATAGATTGAGTTAAGCAAAGAAATATAATAATACTCCCTCAGATGGACAGATGTTCTGTCCAGGGTGTACCTGAGCTTCCCAGGATAGGTTCCAGGTTCTCCTAATTAGATAAATGGACAAGGAAAATGAAACAAGAACAGTCCTCCCATTATGAATTCAGCATTTGTTCTTGAGACACCCACTTGGTAAGTTCCTGAAACAGCTCATCCATCAATCCATCCATCTCTGAACCGCTTATCTAGTACAGGCCTGGGGCACCTGGAGCCCGTCCCAGACAAGGTAAGACGCTAGGCAGGGGTGCACCTTGGACAGGATGCCGGTCCTTGGTAGGTCACACTCTCACACGCGTACATATGCTACAGGCAATTTTAATGATGCCAATTCAGCGGCGTGCAGGTCTTCGGACTGCTGAAGGAAAACTCGGGGACGGTATGCAAACTACATGCACGCAATGCTGGGCTGGTATTTAAAACGCCCCAGTCCTGGAGGTTCGAGATATCCATCCTGCCACACACAGTTAGACCAAACCAAACACTTGGTGCATTGCCTTCTTGCATGTAAAACCCACCAGGCTCTCTAATCATTTACTCACGTTCTTCCCTGTGACCTTCTGGACTCTCCTTGCAATCTGCCCTGTCTTACCTGGCTGTTTCTCTGGCTTTTTTCTTGATGTATGTTTTGTCCTGCCCGAAGTAACCATGTTTACATAAAGAAAAGCTTTTTATTAAACATCAAATGCTGTGCAGAGTCATGGTGTGGAAAAGCTTTTCCAGTCAAGCAGTGGGTGCAACACAGGACTACACCCATGTCAACCCACTGCAGGACTCATGCACTACACAACACATGCACAATGAGGTTTTGAAACCCCAATCTTGGGTGGGTTTTTGATCCACCACCAATCGCAGTCTACACCCAAGTAAGATTTCTTTATCGTGGTGGTTCCCATTGGGTGAAACCAGACGGTGATTGACAGCTCCTGATAAGGCTGTTCGCCTTGTTCCTTGTCTATTTGGACAGGAACCCAATAACACATCTGTGTGAATAGAGATCAACCCCATGTGTTGACCAGTTTTGCTGTATTTTCATAGTCAATCTCATAATAAAAAATTCATCGATAGCTCACCAGTCGTTATTGGTTCAGAAATATTATAGTTAAGTGCCAAGATAATACCCTTCATAAATCATTTCAGTCAGCATACTGATAGAATCACAATTCTTTTATGATTTGTCTGTTTATAATCTCTTTTCAGAAATTGCCTAGATGTCAGACATGAAAGGTGATGTGTGGATTTCTGTGCATGAAAGTTGAATCATAATTATGGTGCTATATATAAAAACTTGTGTAATATGGTTCAATGAAACACTGATAATAACTATTATACAATATTAATTGCTAAGACAAGATTAATCAGAATAAGTAAAGAAATTCTACTGTAAGATCCAGGAAAAAAAAATCTGTGGTCTGATCAACCCCATATCAAAGTTCCCCATTTTAAGCATTTTTCATTTGTCTTTTTCTTGAATATTGCAGTTATAATTATTAAAGCATCATAGGAAATGCTCCTTGAGATCTATATATATATATATAGCAGAAAAAACAATTTCATGATTAATTTCTTTAGCAACACCAGTCTCACGGCAATTATTTTGTGGCTGCTTGGGTTGCGGCCAAGGCAGAATAAATTATTCTGATGTACAGGAATAATGAGACTCCTCCTAATTTCAATGGCAGTGTTTTGGTGTTGATGCATGTTTGCATTTCTGGCAGTAAACATCACCCACTGGGCTGCAATGTCTGTTGTCGGTGATTTACAGATAATTAATATTAATTAATATGAATATTGCTTTCGATGCCTTGGACTTACTGCTGTGTTTCTGCCTGTGCATTCTCTGTGCTGAATTTTTTTTTTTTGCTCTATGTTAGTGGAAAAGTTGCGTTGTCTTCCCTCGTGATAATGAATAACTAAACGCTTTATAAAACCTCTTGTGGTTTTACCCAGTCATTGATATTTTGCTTCTGTTCTCCCTTCAGATTCCCTTTAAAACTTTTGTTATTTGTACCGTAATGAGGAACATATGCATGCTTTGCAAAACTTGATAAATCCAGACCTTGTGTTTTTTTTTTTTTACATACACTGATATGTGACTGGAGTATATAGTAGCCTAACATACTAGCTGTTTTTTATGACAGTTGATATTGTTTTATTATTATTGTGTAGCCCATCATTATTCTTAATCACTTATATTGGTTTGGATTGCCTATACTGGGCAACACAGGCCATCACATGACAAATACTTTCATACAGACACATGATCATGCAATACAGGAATTTTAGGGACTCCAGGTAGCTTAACCACATCTCTTCGGACTGTGGGCGGGGACCCCATACGATACAGAGAATATAAAGCGAACTCCAACCTGGGATTTGAACCTTCAACACTGGAGATATGATACCACACTGTTGCCCATTGAGCCACCATCCGACACCTCCTTTGTGTCACTTGAAATGTGTATAGTGTCTTTATTTCATTTCGGACTATTTCATCTTGGAAAGACAATTCTTAATGAATGCATACCTCTCCCTGTTTTGCAATCATATGCTGTAAGCATTTTCATTTCCATCCAAATCATCTGATAATAATTTTAATGAACACCTTACCTAATTATGAGACTGCTTGACGGCAAGCATTTCTGTACCTAGATGTACAGAAACACAGTTAGCCATAAACACATATTAATGAGAGAGGACAAGAGGTCAAAGAAATTGCGTACTGATAATTAAGCACATTTCTTTGTCTAACAGGAAGATTAGAGAGTAGACAGCCTGCAAGTTTTGAACATGAACTCCATTAACAGGAACAATCCTACTGTTGTCGCCTTGCACAACGTATTTGTTCAAATGGCTGTAATTATAGCAATGATGATGAAGCTGCAGTTGTTTATTAAGGAATCCAAGTTTATTGAGGGTCATTTCCTTTAATGCTGGCTAAAACGTTAAAGCTAAGCTTCACGATGATTGGGCAAAAAGTTGCAACATTACTGCCCTGTGATGATCGTTATTTGTTTGATTAGTGTACTTTTATTACAGTTTTTCTGAATTGCTAAGACACATTTCTGAAATCTTTCATCCTTTTCTCAAAACAGCAAACACAAAGCCCAGTCTTTAAACTACATTCAGAAAACTTTTGACTCATCTTGCAAAATCAAACAATTGACTCAAAACTGTTTTATCTTTGCTCGAAACCAAACACTGCTTTCAGATCACACACGAAGCCAGCCAAAACGTAAACACTACTGAACAGTCATCACACACTACATCAAAAAATACAAAACACTGTCTTCTTGGAATTTCAGAGAAAAGAAATATCTTGATTTGGGTCTTTTGAATTTTTCCATATGTGAAGTATTAGAAACCTGTGGCCAAACTGAATTGAGAATCTACACAAATTAGGTTGCACACGTCCTGTTTTCCTCAGAGTCACACCGTCAACCAGAACGTGATCTATGATAGTTGCTCTGATTTCATCAGAAATGATTGCTCTTGCTCATTCCCCTGCTCTTCCTCCTCTATTACTGTGCTCCGTTGGTGATCGCGTATTTATAAACCAGTGTGAACAGTTCTGAGTTGTGTTTATATGATCACATTTGTGCTGTAATTGCGTGTAACCTCTGCCGCCTGTGTCTACCGTTTGACATCACAAGTGCATCACAGTGCAAAGTGTGTTTCATTGAGTGAGAATGTGTTCAGAGTTCTGTAAAATGAGTGTTTGATTTGACAAATGGGTTCAGGCCACTGAGATTTTGGTTCAGAGACTGGGGTTTAGTGTTTTAGCAATTCAGAAAAAAAGTGTAACATCTGTAATAGCTGCCGTGGTTTAATCTCTCTGACACAGGGACTGCACTTAATTTCGTTGTACCCGTTACAATGACAATAAAGATATTCTGATTCTGATTCTGCTTTTGGGAAATCTGCTACGATCATCCAAATATTGAGAAATTCTCTCCTCAGTGCATGGGCCCCACGTTACGCTACACACAGCATTCAGCTGACACAACCAGCTGCTGTTGGCCATATTTTAAGTAACTGATAGAAATGTCTGAGCTGATTTTCCACATTTTGGAATACAATTTTTATTCCATCAAACTTTTCGTGAGAGAAATAATTTGTGTAAATAAAAAAAATCAGAGTCTAGAAAATACAATGTGTGAAAAGTAATGGGTACTACATGCAATTGTCTTCGACGGTGGGATAGGGTTTTTTTTGTGTGTATTTGTAGCCACAACGCCAGCGTGAGGTCGGTTCGCAGAGGAAATTCTTTCTTCTGTCAATTTTTGCCTCCATCCACCTGTTCGTTTTTAAGAAGCGGTATCCGACTGTGGCGGTCGTTCTCTGCAGGGTCAAAATAAGAACTGGAAGTGTGCAAAAATCCAGTAGAAAATAAATCACGACCTACTAAGGCTATCAGCCGACGGATATGTCATTAACGACGACAACTGGAATCAAAAGTTTGTAAAGATATAAAGGTAAAATCCCTATTGGGATTCAGTTTTGGGAGGGTTCCAGGTGTATCTTTTCCAAAAGACTTTAGCTTTTAATGCAGCAGAAATCATCGCTTCTTATTTACCAAGAAAACTTAAGAAACTGTTCATTTTGGTAGTAATTTGCAACATGGCACAGACATTTTCAGAAGGCTTCATGAACCATTGAGCCATGTCCTTTATTTATTTATTTATTTATTTATTTTCTTTTTACCTCAACGCATTTGTTAATTTTTCAGTTATTTGTTTTATTCATAGTTTTAATTGCTTGTGTCCATTTCCACATATCTGACACAGCCATGCTACTCATTGCAGGATACCGCAGACACTTATTAAAATATATATTTTTAGCAAACCACGTAAGAGATCAAAATCACACCTTGAAAAGCTTACGCCCCGAGATCGTGCGGGAAAAGACCGCAGAAATATGACCATTTTATGCGTGAATTTATGAGAGTATATTAGAGAGGGAGCGAGCGAGAGAGAGCGGACGAAACCAAGAAAGCGAGACTGGGGGGGTGATGCCAGCTTTAAATTCTGGGGATGAAATCTTTCCAATAAGCGTTTTGATAAACGTGCACGTTTCAGCTATGTCAGGTGTATATTGTAAATAACACTATCGACTGATGTGAAGCACTGGGTCGCATTAGGTTGAAATTTTAAAATGCTGTAGATTTAGATTACGCAAAAACCCCTTTTTCAAAAATGGACTCGCGTTTGACGTCTCGTTAAAAAATAAGATACCTGACCACCTTTAATCCCACTTACTCGCACAGTTCATGCGGCCTCGGTGGTCCGCGTTGGGTTCTCTAGTAAATAGGAAGTCAAAGCTCAGATGGAACTTTCTTCAGGCGTGGGGTCATTTGGGATCTGTATTGAAATAACAGGTATATCTTACTTATTTGTTGCCGAGTTAATTGTCTCTTAGTGATTTACATATTTATTATGACAAGTATTATTATCCTCTTGCTGAAAATTAAGTTGCAGCAGAAATATTAAAGTGCTGAAACATGCACTCTCTCAGGCTTCTGGTGTGTGTGACGTTTCAGTTTAAACATGATACATAAAATCATTTGTGGTTGGATGGGGGATATTATTTGATTTTCTATTTATTTATTTATTTATTTTTCCTCAAAGTATTTAATATTGTGAGTTTCCTGCAGAAACTAAGAGCAAACTTCTTAATTCTTTGAACTTGGGCGGTTTTAAGTTATTTTTGACGACTGTGTCATTTGCATTTAATAAAAAATAACAGATAGGGGATTGGAATGACGGAAAATCCAGTTCTGAAGATGTGTAAACCACTACATGTCGTAGGATCCTTATTCAACTGCAACCAGTCCTCCATCTACCTCGAAATATAGACGTGCCTTGCAATGTTCCCTGTCAGCCATCCTTTCCTCTTTGCTGGATTTCTGCTCATTTTTGCACGCATGCATGCAAGATGCAAAGTGAATTTAATCTGTGCAAACTGAACGTCGAGGGCGTAGTGCTGTATTCGGCTGGGAGGCAGGAGCGCATCATTAAACCGGATTGATTGCGAAGGGATGCACAACTCCCGTGTTGTATACGTGACCACTGAGCACCGGAGAAAATGTTTCTTATAGTGCGACAAGTGAGCAAATGACCGATTAGCGCACTTTTGGGCGATTGTCTGTTGCGAGCTGAAACCGGTCGCATTCATTGATTTTTTTTTTTCTCTTATGTAAATTTTCCGATGCATTTTTCTTTCCCTTTGGCATGTATTGCGATTGTTGGGTATTCGTGTGTCCGGTGTATTTGTATCATATTTTAGTATTATATATGTATGTACACATATATGTACATAGGTCATATATGTTCGTTTGTCTGGTGTATTTTTTTGACTTAATAATTCCTTTTTTTTTTTTTTTTTTAGAATCAGGAATGGCCAGACAAAACCTTCCACTTCTAGTTGTGCATTCATTGACGTTTTAAA
Organism: Gymnarchus niloticus; assembly: GCA_009936485.2. Taxonomy (NCBI): domain Eukaryota; kingdom Metazoa; phylum Chordata; class Actinopteri; order Osteoglossiformes; family Gymnarchidae; genus Gymnarchus; species Gymnarchus niloticus. Next base: position 2,286,100 of record JAACJT020000105.1, read on the forward strand.
GGTCTGATGTTTTTGTCTGTGACAGTCTAGTGATGTTTCAGTTATTGATCGCACATCTTTTGGGACACACTATAGTCAATGTACAGAGATCTGTCACAGTGAGAATGAAGAATGAGAATAAATAGGTTGATTTTTAAAAATGTGCTCTCCAAGGGTATGATTGAAGCTTATTTTCAAAAGAGGTAACGGTATGCTTTCTGTGTCGTTTCTTCTTGGCACACTGGGGACATGTTGTAGATGTATTAACTTGTCTGAAATGTTGTTTATTTGCTGACTTTGACTGAGAAGAAAATACATTCTCATCTGACCTTGTTTTTTCTGCCATCTTGATCAGCCATAGGTCTGATTCCTGCATTTTGACAGCCTACTGAAGTTTGGTTCAGCTGTAACCTGGCATCTACAAACTCCACCCATCATCTCTACTCCACACAGTGTTGCCCCCACCCACCTGCCTTTTGTTATTTTTCTTTCTCTGTCTCTTGGCTCCTCCGCCTCTCCTGCTGGATCCTGTGCGTACTGTTGGCTATGGTCAAGCGATGGGTGTTGGCCGGAGGCGTGGCTGTTGTGGGCGTGGCAAACATGTGGGGGTGTGGCTCTGTGCCTTGCTGCTGCTATGGGTGTGTGGGCAGGTCTCCCCCCAGTGCCCAGAGAGCTGCCACTGTGCTTGGGAGAGCGGCACGGTCATGTGCAGCGACGCTGGGCTTCGCGAGGTCCCACAGGGGCTCCCTACGGACACTGTTTCCCTCCACCTGGAGAGGAACCTCATCCGCACCATCCCCGAGAGCGCCTTCAGTGACCTGCCGCACCTGCAGGACCTCCACCTCTCCCACAACCGGATCGAGTCCCTCTCCCCCGGTGCTCTGCGCCATCTGAGTGCAGACCTCAAGCTTTTGGACTTATCACACAACCTGCTGAGGAGGGTCAGCCTGGAAGATTTCGGATCGATCCAGGCCAAGACTCGGCTGTACCACAACCCCTGGCACTGTGACTGCGATCTACAGGAGCTGGTGGAGACGTTGAACCTAGAGCCGGAGACGGTGAATGGCATCGTGTGCGAGAGTTCGGCTAGGGTGGGCGGAGAGGGCGGTCGGTGGGAGGAGCTAGGTGCGGCGGGTGAGCACGTGGGACAGCCCTTGGTCAAGCTGTTGGATGCCGGGGTCAACTTTTGCAGCCTTCAGCGTAAGACCACCGATGTGGCCATGCTTGTGACAATGTTTGCCTGGTTCTTCATGGTCATCGTCTATGTGGTCTACTATGTTCGCCAGAACCAGGCCGAAGCACGTCGTCACCTGGAGTACCTGAAGAGTCTGCCCAGTCCGCGGAAGACGCCGGTTGACACTGACACCCTCAGCACCGGTATCTGAGTAAACATACCTTATTTACCGCAGACATTCTTCACTAAATCTTTTCCATGGATATTTTACTGTAGGTCTAGCAGCCAGTAGATCCTCAGCCTTTTTTGTACAGATGGAGCATGAAAGAATCAGCCAGACTGGCGTCTATAAGAGGATATGAATTTAGTAGAATTTGTAGCTTGAACTGCCACCCAGTTAAATTCACCCCCCCCCCCCCCCCCCCCCAACACGTGTGTGCCATACTGCTTAACCCTTCGTTCTAAATGTTTCTTATTTTAATAAGATGAAGTAAATTGGAAATTTTATTTTTATTGAAGTCTTCACAGTATGAACTTGGGAATAACAGCGTGGTTTTTGGTTTTCCAGAGCTCGTATTTGTTGTCAGTTTTATTAAATTTGATAGTGGCCGGGGAGATTTTTAGGCCGTGTACATGAGGACCGTGATGCTGGGTGGTCCGGCCTTGTGCCCGCAGCCCAGTGAGGCCCGAGGACACAATTAAAGGTCTACAAGGCTGAGTTCCACAGCATTTCTACGCTTTGAGTCTGTGAAACTGCTGCCTCTGGCTGAAACACAAAGGTTTCATTCAGAGAGCAGGATGAACGCAACACGTTTTTCAGATGGACATCGGATCTCAGCGTCGAAGACGTGGTTTGGCTTGACTGTGATGCTCGAGAGAACCTCGAGGCTCCCGGCATTGTTTGCTTGAATTGAAGAGCAATTCTCACAAGGGCCGAGCTGGGCCTAGGTTCAACCCAGGTCCACTGGCTCCAGCACGAGGCTCGTGGGAATACGTTATTGTGTTCTGACAGACTGTCATGTGACCCCAATGAATGAGGCTTTACACTGTAATCGTGTCCAGGCTTTGTGCTTTTCGATCTGTTTCAGTCCATTTCGTCCAGGGGTGGGATCAGATGGTCTGATGTGACATACCCTGTCTTTGCTGTGGGTTTTGCTTTTAAGTCACTCTTTTATAATTGGGCCTTAAACTGTACAGCGAGTCAGTTGCAAGGTAACTATAGCGATAAGACAAAGTGAATTGTAGGTAGAAAAGATACAACATCCTGTACCTCTAGAGGATTCACCTTCTACAGGGAGACTAAAGAGACAGAGAAGTTGGCACAAACCTCAGACTACAAGACTATGCTAGACTATAGAGCATGGCAACAAAAGGTGTGAAATTCGCACTGCCACAGATCATCTAAGTAGCCCATTTAAGCCAGCAGTGAGTTAGTTTATTTACAGGACAGCCGTGGACCTGCAGCCTGTCCAGACTGCCCCCCCACTCCCACTAGGACCACTGCTGTGCTTTAAATGGGGGGCTGTGCTGTGTTCAGGTCTCTGCCCCCGCTCCGTCTTGAGGGGAGGGCCTGCCATTCTCGGGGTCCTCTGGCGTGACGTAGCATCCCCAGTCACGGGGACAGCCGCCGTTCCCGAGTTTCTCGCTACCTAGTGGCTCTTCATCGCCTTCGTTTTCACCATCTGCCAAAACACAGCAGCCACTGAATTAGGCGAAGGTTTGTTGAGCTTCTGAGCTAAGGCTGCAGCTGGGATATCTTCAGCTCGAACGTTAATCGTGAGCCACAGGAGCCACCGTAGCTCAGCAGGATCGATGCTGACCAATCTCCATGGGCTCTGAAGCTGGGGTTGTACTACAGCAAACAGACCCGACTGTACCCCCCCCCCCGTGAATTCAGTGTTTAGCTGTAACCTAATCTCCACACCCTCGACCGCAGTAGACCCTGTCATCAACACGATTCACATTTCGAAAAGCAGCCTTTTCTTTACCTATTATGAAGTTGTCACAGGAAACCGAGCAGAAAAAGAACGAAAAAGGAAAGAAGAAAAAACCGAGCTGCTCGTGTTTCGTGAGGGTGAGAAACAAAACGTCTCCAGCCACTTGCTCTGGACATGTCGATAGCATCAAAGCCGCAGCAGCTTCACCGCTGAACAACATCACTTCCTGTCTTAGTCAACGAAGAACTCCACTCACTATCCTCATGCTAAACGACATGAGTGTAAACATCCCTCCACGCACGTATCTCATCTGGCCATTATCTTTTTTGTGTGTGGTGGTTTTTTGTTTTTTTTTTTTTTTTTTTTTTTTTTAACTCGCTATTCTCTGTTCGTGTAGGTCTACACGCCACCGGCAGACTCTGCTTTCGGCACTGAGGCCCACTTTTTTCACGGTATACGCTGATTTAATTCTGGTGCCTCTCTGTCTGGTCCTCGCTGTCCTTCACGCATCACTATGTCACACAGTCTGGCGAGGGTCAGCCACCACTGGCCAGCATCTTCCTGTAGGCCTCCGTTCATAGCAACCACAGGCCCCTCAACCTCCGGGAATATGATGCAGGTTCTAGGGAATGCCCAGCCTGCTTTAGGCTCCATCGTTTCTACATGTGGTGGTCACATGTCAGCGTATACCATCCTGTCATCACCGCCCTGCGGGCCCCATGGTGCACTCACCTTCTGTAGCGGCGAGGCAGTGTGTGGCGGCCAGCAGGAGGCGCCGGTGCTCTGGGTCAGTCATGTTCAGCTCACACAGGTGTTGTTCCTTCAGCTCCCAGAGGTCCTCCACGGTCTGGTAGCCATTGAGGAGCAGGGTGGCGGCGTACTCCTGCAAAGAGTGGGAAGCTTGTTAGGCGTGAACACACCTGAGCACAGAGAGTGTGCAGTCAGCACTGTGGACCACAGCCATCACTGAGACAAAAGATACGGCTGAGATTCAAGCCAGCTGCAGCTCTAACGGGTTTACAGAAGCTGTCACTCTTATCCCATACTAGTTAAGTGGTGAAGGAAGATGATGGAAGTCTGGACCGTCAGGTGGAGGACAGACACTAATTAGAACATCTAATTTTTACAGGCAGATTGAGATCTGAGGGTGCCCCCTTGTGGGCTGGGGTGGGATGTGCCCACGGCAGCAGTGGATGGCCTCACCTCTAGGCAAAGCTTTTCCAGGAACTCCTGCAGGGTCGTCGGTACAGGTATCTTGCTCTGCCGGTGCGGCCGCGCCTCTTCCTCCTCGACCACGTCGACGTAGATGAACTTGAAGGTTCCTACTTTATCGTGTAGCACACCTGTCCACATGCCCACGGCGGGTTTGCTGATGACGTCGATGACGTCTCCTACCTGGAGGATGGAGGGGTCAGTGGGCAATGCGCCATGGGAAACGAGAAGCGGTCAAACACTAAGTGATGTCTCCCATTCCCTCTGGAAGCCAGAGGTGGTCCTGCAGGCTGAGTCTGAAGACACGTAACGTGGAGTCCAGCTGTCTACAGGGTAATCGGATAAACGGCCTCGCCCAGTAACTGATCCTACTGGGCGTGGTGTACAAGCAGTTCTGGTATGAGGGAAATCATCTCATTCAGCCATTTCGGTTTCACTGGAGTTTGGGAGCGGTGGGAATCCAAATACAACCCGCTCTCTTACAAAAAAGGTGACAATCACTGAAACACATCACCGGGCAGCGACGATCCAGACTACCTTGAGTCTGAGGGAGTGCGTGTCGTAGGGGCTCGGGACAAAGTCTGTGTGAACCCGGGCCCGGCCGCAGGTGGGGCCGGTGTGTGGCACCTCCATCTTCAGCCGTACACTATCCCGGGTCCCGGATCCGTTGGTCCCACTCGTGACTTGGCCTGGAAACCAGATGGACACACAAACCCAGAGAGTGACTGTCTGCTGGGTGGGATGAGGCTCTGATCTGGCAACTTAGGCAGTGAATAAGTGAAATTGTCTCCTAGGCAACAAATAAGATGGATTAGTCTGTGGGACCCTGGAGAGAAGGTGTTTCAGCTGAAGGCCGGGTGAAGACCCAGGTTCAGTAGCATTGGTACTAATCTGGACCACTTCTAAAATACCCAGCCGTGTTAGGCGTGAGATTGTTAAAATGCTGGGTGCCCTTCTGGAAAGCAAACAGGGCAGCGAGTTCATCTGAAGACAGACAAGAGCCCACACAAGTTGGTTGTACAAGTTGCTGGAACGGACCTACGTACTGCTGTACCTTAAGCAAAAATAAAGGCAGCTGGATAAAGCGGGAAAAGCTAAAAGCAGGCTAGCATTAAGGTGTGTGTAAGGCAACTAAGAAGGAAATTGAACAGAAAAATAGGGAACTAGGTAAGGGCTTGGGGTGGAGTACTCACGAGATGAGTTTTGCTGGCTCCCAAGACTGTAAAGGTGCTCCAATGAGTTGCTGGTTCTCCTGGTTCCTGTTCTCAGGCCCTGACTGTCACCTTCAGCCTGGTCACTGTGCTCCCACACCGTGTCCTCCACCTGCAGCAAAAGAAGCGATTCGGGATGACTCGGCCAAGGCCGTGTGGTTTTCGTTGCTAAAGGGTGAGCGCTGAGCGCGATTTAATGTACGCACACCCAATGCTAATCAACTCTTTGAGTTTAATTTCGTATCTGCTAATCTAGTCTCTGAAATATTGATCTGGTCTCACAGGCAAACCCTCTGATCTGCAGGCTTTTTAGTCCACCTATTTCTGCTCAGTTCCTCCTCCTGATGCTAATGCCAGGGTGCAGCTACCACAGACCTGGTTGCTTTGGTAACCAGAGCACCTCTAAAGTTAGACATAAAGTAACGAAATGCAGCAGTAAGTCTGTGTTTTAACTTTATCTTTTAATGGTGAGCTGTGTGATTTTTCAGAGCCCGCAGATGTTGGCTGAGTACGAAGTGTAATTTTCGGTTCCTGCAAAGGTCCTGAATTTGTACAACCTGTGCTGATTTCACTAGCCTCTGAACGCCGGGGTCTGTGGGGCTCTGTGCTTCTTGTGGTTGGGCGCGGTCCTCTCGCCTCTAGCTCTCACCGTTTCCTCTGACAGGGCCTTCGCGTAAGTCCTGCCCATCCGCTTGAGCATGGTCGTAGAGATGGCCTTCATCTTCTTACCCAGGACCCCAGCCTTGCCATGCTCGCCCTCCGGCTCCGGCTGGCCATCTGTATGCTGCGCAGCGTGTTAGATTCCACATCTCGGCAATGTTTTATGGACTTACTGTTAAGTAGTCTTTCCTCACTGGCAGCAGATGTAGTGCACGGCTCACAGCTGAATGGTAGTACCTGATCGGTCCGGCTCTGTTCGTGCTTTCCTGGGTTTGAAAGCCGGAAGGTGTCGATTCGGCCAAAACTGCTTGACCGCTGCATGAAACGAGACACACCATGCCCCTTGGTTCAGACTGGCGATGCTTTGCCAAGACGCTCAGCTCATTCAAAGTACGAACCATCGACCCACTGGCAGTTAACAAAGATTATTTTACTGGTGACATAAACAATGTCTGAGACTACATGAAGTCTGACACTAAATTAAATTTACAAACTATAAGGAGGGAAAAGGAGGCACGTGGCACTAATGGTTTTTGAGAGGAATTCCAGTCCATGATTTCCTGTATTAATCCATTTACTTAAATGGTTCATTTTCACCAGTAGCTGACAATATTATACCTTAAGACTAGCTTCATGCCATTCCTTTCCCACAATACCATCCGTAACACAAAGTCCTTAAAAACACACCGTGCTACACCACCTGTTTCTGTGATTGTGGGGCCCCTTTCCATGTAGCCTAAATGTCTAGTGTACAATAGCGTTTTGTCAAAGGCATTGACCTATTGTGATGAAACACAGTATTGATCAGACCACACATTTCAAGAAAAGGTTTTATAAAGTTCACACGAAAGTTGCCAGTTTCTTTATGGTTCTTTGGCTGGGTGCATAACTAAGACACCTGTACAATTATTTCAATTACCGTCAATTACAAATTTACCAGAACTGTGATTAACAAATGCAAGATCAGTTCTGTGTGTGATTTAAACCAGGTAACCCTCGGTGATTTAAACGAGGTAACCCTCGGTGATTTAAACCAGGTAACCCTCTGTGATTTAAACCAGGTAACCCTCGGTGATTTCAACGAGGTAACCCGTAACCCTCGGTGATTTAAACCAGGTAACCCTCTGTGGTTTAAACCAGGTAACCTTCGGTGATTTAAACCAGGTAAC
>JAACJT020000105.1:2293541-2316226 GCA_009936485.2 Gymnarchus niloticus
CAGCAAAAATGGCGTCTAAAAGAGGATATAAATTTAATAAAATTTGTACCTTGAACCCCCCCCCCCTTAAATCCCCCCCCCCCCCCCCACACACACACACACACACACACACACACACACACACACACACAGACGAGCGCGAGGATGCCAGAACAGGATTCCTGAGCAATGAGAGACGTGGACTTCATAAGATGGTGCTGTGTGACAGAGGACGGATTTACAGTCTCGGGTGCTGAGTGTCGTGTGTGACTCTGAGAGAAGTTCACCTTCTGGACCCGGCCGCTTTCACCGCTAAAGGAACTACCCCATACCGTCTGACTGGGCTTGAGAAATGGAAGTGGAGCAACTATTACTGAACTTAAAGGAAGAAGAAATGCTGTTAGGTGTGATATATCTTTAATGTACTGCAAACTGGACGCAGCCTCTAAACGGTTTTGGATAGTAGATAATGTGTACCCTCCATACATTTGTATGCTGAAGAATTTTGTATATGTAGAAATGTGTTTGAAAAGTAGCACACTTTTCATTTTAATATAATTTTCCCCATATTCTAATTTGGTCTGAACTTAATAAGATAGTCATCTTGAATATTATTATATGAATGATTGTTTAAGCTGAAACTAAATTAAGGTATAAATGTTTTAATAAAAGGTATAATTAATATATGAAATCATACATACAGACAGAGTATGGTGAGTATCATGTTTGGAGCAGAATAATTTGAGGCAAAAAGAGATGTTTTCATGACAGAGTTGACTGCTGTTTTCTTCCTCACAGTATCATAACTCATCCTGAAACGTTACCCGCCTCATCTACCAGATTTAGGTTTAGACCCATCATGGGTCATACATGGGCATGTAAGTGTTCAGTTCCCCCTGTTTTGCCTTTGTTTTTGTTAATCATTGTGAATATATTTATATCGGGTCATATGGGTGTGGCAGGGTGGCTTGGTGGTTAGCGCTGTCACCTTGAAACCCCAAGGCTGGGGGTTTGAATCCTGCCTCCCTTTGCTGTGTGTGGCATTTGCATGTTTTCCCCGTGTCATGTGGCTACTCAGGTTTCCTTCCACAGTCCAAAGATGTATGGTTAGGTTAGTTAGTGTCTCTCGGTTGCCCTTATAGTGTGTGATTGAATGTGTGAGGGTATACATGTTTGTGCCCTGTGGTAGGCTGGCATCTAACCCAGGGTGTACCCCAGCCTTGTGCCCTGTGATGGAGTGGCATCTAACCCAGGGTGTACCCCAGCCTTGTGCCCCGTGATAGACTGGCATCTAACCCAGAGTGTACCCCAGCCTTGTGCCCCGTGATGGAGTGGCATCTAACTCAGGGTGTACCCCAGCCTTGTGCCCCGTGATAGACTGGCATCTAACCCAGAGTGTACCCCAGCCTTGTGTTACACACTGCCTGGGATAAACTCCAGCCCCCCCATGACCCTGACTAGGCTAAGTGGCTGAATGAGCGTTGGATGGAATGCTGTGTTATGTGTGCACATGATATGGGAAACAATTCTAAGAACATGCCAATGACATACTAGTTAAATACCGCAAAGCAGCGAGAATCACATGATTACAGGTTACCATGTTAACTGACATTAGTGATAGAGGCCACCACCAACAAAAAATACAAGCTGAAATCCCCAATGTGTCTTCTTTAAATTAAAATTTTTATTCATATTGCATCGTGTCCTTGATTGCTCCCCCAGCAGTTTGCCTCAGTTTTGAAAAAGGTAGTACAGTTATAGAAAGATCTGATTTAGATTTACAAGTAAAAATCGGAAAGAAAAAAAAAAGGTTACAAAAAATGTTACTATATTTAGAAATGTCTAATGTTGTTTGTTATGGGGAAAGTTCATGAAAGAAGAGGTTGACCATTCACAAGATTATTGTCAAGCAGGAAATGATGAAACTGTTTCAAGCCAGTAATATTTATAAACGTCGATTTTACATATGCAAAAGTGCAGGCTTTAATATCTTCTTCCATTTATGACTTAATTTAACCTATTTCCTCCTGAAAGAAAAATGTAAATTCTTAAACACCTAACTACGCTTGGTGTTGAAGGACACACCGTGCTTCTGTACGTGTGCAAACTCACTCGCAAACATCTGAAGGGGGTAAAAGGTTTTGCGTTTTTGGTTTTTGGGAAGAATTTTTTAAAGCTGACAATCACTACACTTGAGGTGTGGTGGAAATTAAATGTCCCCCACACTGTGCCGCTGACATTTTAATGCGACTGGAAATGCGATAAATAAAATGCGACTTCACTATTAATTGTTTTTCCTTTTATTTCCAATTTACATTAAAAATGTAACAAAAACATGATCATTGTCATAATAATATTATTAATAATAAAATATACAGACCCTCACACAGTAAGATGCCATCTGCCCTGGTCAGGAGCTGGGGGGGGGGGCATTTCCTGGTATGCTGAAAGCCTTGTCACATGACATAGTTCTGGGAGGTGACCACTGGGGGGCAGTACTTGTTTTTTTTAGATGCCCTTTTGTTGTCCCAGCTACATCTGGCTGTGTCAGCCAGGGCAGGAGTTGTGCTGCGCATTCGGTGGTGTGTGTATGTAGGGGGGAGGGGCTGTTTAGGGTTGTGTCAGGGAAGGTGGGGGGTGGGGGGCTTTGAAACTAACTTATAGGACATGTAGCACCCCCTGATCGTGGGTCCGAATTCCAGGTTCACCTAAGCTAATTTATGAGAGCTTGGATTCAAGATTTGAGATTTTTTTTTTCAGCGTGAGGTAGCTTAAAAAAAAGAACTTGAGAAGAAAACAAGATTCAGGGTTAATGAAAATTCATGGTGTATCTGTTACAGAAGAGACTCCAAAGGAAACAATTAGCTTGTCAGGGGGAAGAAAAGTTTATCACACTTACTAGTTTCTTCAAACAAATTCCAGATGAAAACGTACTTTCCAGAAAGTGTATATATATGTATACACAAATATACATATATATACATATTTACATGTAAATATATATCAGTATCTGGCTGTTAAAAAATACAGACTGTTTTACAACAATAGCACCTTTGATTTTATTATAATACACAGTAATTGTTCCGATACACACTCTGCTGGTAGAATGAAGAACGCCTGCACTTTTACACGGTTGGATAGATTTTTGGAAAATTTATGACATAGTTCTGGGTGGGTTTAGATAAGGAGGTAGGGGGGTCCGAGTGGGACCGGGGCTAACTGGTGTACTTTTCGAGTGCGAAGGCTCATCGCTAGGTAACACGTCAGGTCCCGCCCACCACCTATGACCCCACCCACAAGAGGCAGATAATAAATAAATAAAAGCACCAAGACTTCCCCCCCATTTTATTACTTTTCTTTTTCCCGATTCATTTTTTTTTTTAATCACTCCTTCTTGGTTCTAAGGTAATTGCCCAGGGTAGGTGGAGTCCAGGGGTCACGTTATTTTCGACCTCAGGAAGTGGATAGTCTGGCGACGATGGCGCTGCTCAGCCAATCACGTATTGCTGGTGCCGCTCAGTGCAGAAATCCTCAGCGTAAGATTTGGAAAGTTCTTTTTACGATTAAAAAAGTCCCATAAAAAAAAAAAGAAGTTGCGTTCTTTTTCTTCCTTTTCTTGGATCGTGTGTTTTATTTATTATCTTTTCATGGTTTTTTTCTACTTTCTTGACACTCTCTTTTACAAGAAGCAAACGGGGCCGATGTCAACGCCAAACTCCTGCTCCACACCACCAATATCCAACGGCGCGATGTCCACGATAGGCAGACGGGACGTCTTCTGTGATCTGTATTCGATTACTGTCTTGTCCCACTGCCCTTTGTGTTTCTGTGAGAGAGATAAAGATACAGGCACGGGATTAGCAACTCTCAAGGGCTCCCCCTGTGGGTCAGCGAGAGTAAGTGCTAGTTAGCCTCTGGTTCCTAGCTATTGCTTGTTTGATGGTGAGGTGTGTGCGTGTTGTAAGTCTGCCTGCTGGATCAGTGTCAACGTAAGCACCCCGTTCTCCGGCTCTCACCGTGCATCCGTCCTCCAGCACAGTGTAAGTGAAGCGGCTGTTGCCCTCGGCACGGATCTCCACGTCATTAGAACCCTGCAACAGCAGAGCCTTCTTCAGGTTGCCGCTAGCCTGGTCTAGGTAGGCCACACTATTGCGGCAGTGGTAGGTGAGGTTCTGCGAAGCTTCTGTCGACAGCAGCCGCAGGAAGGTCATCTGAATGCTGGCGGTGTTGGGGGCCAGGCTGTCATCTCCATAGCTGAACTGTGGGGGGACGTGACAGTGAACAATGGTTGAGGTTTTAGATGGTAGGCCATCAATAATCTTAACGTGAAGTGAACCTTTGAGTTTTTCAAGGTGGATGTTTTCAGGTTTATATATGCAAAGGCTTTGGCTGCAGCTATTTAAACAGTGAGACACCATAAACACCTTTACCGGTATTGTAGTCTACAAACCACCCACCCAATTAATTAAATTAATAACATAAAAAGCTTCAAATTTGAATGTGTATTTTTCAAATGCTACACTAAAAGCAGGCGACTCACATGGAACCCTCCATTCATGGTCTCGCCGAACCAGATGTGCTTACGATCCTTGCTCTTGCTGGACCACCAGTTCTTGCGCGGGATGCTGGCAGGGTTGGGATAGACACAGCTCTCACCGGTCTCCATGTTGCAGAAGACCTTGATGGCGTCAACGGTGGAGCCCTGGTTAGGATCGATCCAGTATTCGCCTGGAACCCGAATTGTCAGTTTAGAATTCCATGTCAGTTGGGAATTTTTAAGCCGCTGGGTGCAGCAGACAAATCCTGCTTTCTCTTTTATACTAATCAGAGTAGTGCTTAGGCTTAGATTTAAATAGGGGTGGTGGAGATGAGATAGTCCAGACAAATTTTGAGAAAAGCTGAAAATACTAAGTTTTACACATACATAATTGGAGCAATTGGACAGAATTGCTTTTGGTCCCCATCAACATTACCGCCAAACGAACTTCCCGGGAGATACGGAAATGATCTCTCCCTCTTACCGCTCTTCCAGTCTGGGTGGCACAGTTTGAGGTCCCTGCAGGTTCGGGCTGGGTTCTTCTTGGAGCCCTCTGGGCTGCGGATGCTCTCAATCTGGCTGTTGAGGGACTTGAGGGTGGCATCCACCTCAGCGTCATGCTGCCAGAGGTTGCCAGAGGCCTGGTCAGCTCGCATGTACCTCAGGGGATCAGGGCCCTTCTCGGGCGGAGACAGGCCTGCGAATGCAGACATGTCGATGCCGGGGCCAGGAGGACCAGGAGGGCCAGGGGGTCCGGCGTTACCAGGAGGACCCTGAAAAGTCAGAAACCCGAGGCCATTAAAATGTGTGTGCTATGCTGCTGGGGTTATCCCTCAATATGCGCGTTGTATACAAGCAAAATTATTAAAGTTTGAATTTAATTTTACCAAGGTACAGCTGAACATGAGGCTGTTTTGCCACGTGCCGCGTGTGGGAGAATTTTCAAACTGTGGGTGGGAATCTCACCAGCAGTTCCACCACCCGTTCTTTTCTGGGGTCACTCAGCACCATCGTTTCAGGCCGAGCTCAGTGATTCCCATAGGCAATGTCGTAATCTCAATTTATCTAACGCTTACCCATCTTTCATATTGAAATGACTGGTAATCATGTGTCTGACTTATGAGATTTCATATTACGAGCCAATTTCTGGGAAAACACTAAGCTCATTACGTAGTGGGATACCTCTGTTTCATCCCTATCTGTGCATACTTACAGCAGGACCAGTTTCTCCAGAGCGACCACGAGGTCCTGGAGGACCAATGGGGCCAGGAAAACCATTAGCTCCATCCTTTCCTGAAGGTCCAACAGGGCCAGGGGGTCCCTACAGGAATGAGAATGGTTAAACACTGGACTTCCAGCATAGGTGAGCGGTTTGATGCACATCCCACTGTGAAAGGCACGATAATGAGAGCTGAACAACAGGCAAAAGACTGGTATTCATGATGTACCCTTGCTCCAGTGGGGCCAGCAGGTCCAGTGGCACCTTGGTCTCCAGCTTGACCCTGTCAGAGGGAAGACAACAACACATGTACTGGGAGGAACATTTACATGGTGCAGCAGACAGTATTCTTATGTTGTCATGTTGGCTAAATAAATACTTTGTATTCCTATCTTAAAAGACCTCTTAATTTGAAATATATTCGTGCTAAAGTTCCCATCTATACTGATCTGTCTGTCCATCCATTCATTAATCCATGTCCCGTAATAGTACTGTTTCTGACCGTGTCTGTAACTTTCTACGTTACTTTGAACATGCACCAGAATAAATGTCTTTCAACATTCCTCTCATAGTCCAGTGGGAATAAAATTGATTCCAGTTCTGTTACTCCCTTTCTTAGCCCCTTGGTATTGGTGCCCTGCAAAGGATTGGCATTATCTCCACTGTGTTCCCCAGCCTTGTGCCATATGCTGCCTGGAATCAGCTCCAGGTTACCCTGCACCCCTGTCCAGGATAAGCAAATGGTATTGATCCTGATTTAGCCTTTTCACATCCACTTTTTATTAGGTCATAGGGATGCTTGGTGAACTTCTAGACTCAACTCTCAAATGAAATGAAGCATAAGTGAAATCAGGATGACCCTTGGGTATAGAGAAGCCTCTCATGCCTGTTCGACAGTTCGGTCTGTCCCAGATGACCGAAGAAAAGACTGGGCCACTTACGGGTGGTCCGGGCAGACCCTGCAGGCCTGTGAACCCTCGATGACCCTTCTGTCCCCTCTCGCCAGCTTCACCAGCCTCTCCTTTGTCTCCACGTGGCCCTTGAGGTCCCTGATCAAGAAAACAGGCAAATCACTAGGAGATAAGAACTGTATGTTCTTAACACGGACTTTGACACGTGATGAGTAGAAATACCGTGGAGTTTAATGTTTATTCATTTTCAAAATGTAGAATTTTGAATTGTGGGATTTGCACGCTTATATTTCAGTATCATTACACCCTTAGTAAGTCTTTACTGTTAACTGTTCCTCAAGAACAGATCATAGAAAGAGAATATATGCAGTTTGTGGAAATGCATGATGGTAAGAATCCTGTAAAAGCAGGGAAATGAGTGTGGACTAGAGTTCAGAACGTTAAGGTATGATGGGGCTTGTTTACTAATCTGGCCCATGATAGTGTTTAAGGCAGGTCTGTTGTGGGTACCAGTGTTGTCTTTGTTCATGTCTGGGGTATCAGGTTTTGATGTACTTTACTGTAGGGCCCCATTAATCTATTGGACATGTTTATGTGGGTGTGAGAGTTTGTGAAGGCAGTTTGTATGACATTGCTAGTTTGTAAAGGCAGTCTGTACACCATTATCAGTTTGTGAAGGCAGACTTAATAGGGCATTATTAGTTTTGGAAATCGGTGTGTTTGTGTGGTGTCAACCTGCAACATGTGTGGTTTCTGTCAGATTAAATATGTACATTGTGATGTGGGACAGAGATACTTACGGGCATCCCCCTGGCTCCAGCTGGCCCTGGAGGTCCTGCTGGTCCTTGTGCTCCCTGTGAAAGATGGTACAGTTATGGAAGGAATTCAAGGGAACACACAAACTCACGATGGACTACCTCCTAGGTGAGCATCTAATGTCTTAAAGGCTTGAGTACAATCTACACGAGAAATATTATTGATTATAGCAGATCCCAGGTTGGAAAAACACTGATGCTTTCAACAAAATAAGGTTTCTAACTAAGACCCACACTGTACTTTCCAGCATTTTTTGCTCATCGTTCACTAGGATTCAGTCTTGATTTGACCCTCTCAGTGGCAACAGCTCAGCTTCCTGAAATTACTTCTGCTCTGGTCTCTCATTCCAAGTCCCAGAAGGCTGTGCTGTGCAGCCCCTCCTGTCGCCTTTCATAACCCACTTTCTTACTTCTTATTATGCAACGGATGCACCCTTGTCTCCCTCTTATCCATCCCTTGACACTTGTGTTTACCCGTGAATATCAGTACTTTCCAAAAATATGTCTCCATGGACACATGACCGGAATAATGTAATCACCGTCTCATTCATGTCGTATCGATAGTCTAATAGGTTTTGAGGACGAGTCTAGGCTGCCTGGCAACGTGCATCCCTTACGAAAATACACCCCACGCTTTGCGTCAATGTATCCTGCATTTGTCAGCAAGCCTCGCATGGTGAAGGGACCTAGGCAGGGAGAAAGGTAAAAGGTCCTGATGGTTTCCTAATAAGCTAAAAAAGAAGAGGTTTGGTACTCACAGCCTCTCCTCTGTCTCCCTGCTTGCCAGTTGGGCCAACAGGGCCCGGGGCACCAGGTGTTCCTGGGGCTCCTGGGGCACCAACAGGACCGGTATTGCCACGGTCACCCTGTGGAAAAATGGGAGAGGGGCAACACAAATAGTTCAATGATAACATATGTCATAATGTCATATGGCCCAAAGCACTGTAACAGAGGACAGCAGCAAGAATATCAGGCTTGCAAAAACAGCTGCCCCATCGGTTCGTGCGAGGATTTTGATATATAGTAATCTTGAAATCCGGGATGTTGTAACAATATTGATTTTCATGACCATTGTGTAACTTTTTTCAACCCTGCACAATCTTTCTCAGTCTTACATCATATTATTGGAAGAGCCTTTTAGCTTGTTATTACCAGCTCACCACAATAAGAATCTGAAAGACCTTAAGACAGTTTAACTCTTTCAAAACATCCAAGCTTTATATCAAAGCTAAGCTTACTTCAAACACCCCACCCTCATAAGTCGAACAGTTGAATACAGGAAAGCTAAGATTACAGAGTGTAGAATATATGGGCCGAGAAGATTATAAGCTTGGCACTGCAGTTAAGTGCAGCTTCTAGCAAATGCAGGGATGGCTGCTCATTATCTAATGACTGTTACTAGGCAAGCCTCACCTTGATTCCAGGAGCACCATCCCGTCCCGGAGGTCCATCAGAGCCTGGGTTGCCCTTTGGGATAACATAGGTGTTAAAGCATTAAGCAGGACACATTAAAAGCTTTATATTCAAACCTACCGCACACATTTTGACGGACTGTGTTTTGGTAGACCCGTACCACACATAAACATTGGTGCGATACAGACATATTTAGACACGTGAATTAAATTTACAGGTAAACTCACAGTGAGACTACGGAGATAAGATAAGCAAAATCAACAAGTAAGGAAATGAAGTGATCGAAGTAAACAAAGTAAAATGAAAGAAAAACGTAGGAGCTGCTGCAACAGGCTGCCATTACTGCAGTGTCATCTTACATTTGAAGTTGTTTTTAAAAATACATTACAGTTGCTATTACTGTGACCTGACATTAAACAGCAGCAATGTGGGTGTGGTGCAGAGATGCATTGTGGGTATGCTGATTGGTGGTGCTGACCTCTCTGCCAGGTTCTCCGGCTGGTCCAGTCAAACCAGGAGGTCCGACTGGGCCAGGAGGTCCGCGGTCACCAGGGCCTCCAGGAGTACCTTGCTTGCCAGGTTCTCCCTGAGACGATAGGACACTTGAAGCTAAATACGTTCCGCTTCTTCAGTGGTTAATGTTATAAACGTCACTAAGAAAAACATATTCATTGCTCTTATTATAAAGAACTTATGGTTCATTTTGTTTTGCCTGAAGAGTAGGAAAATACATCCAGAAACACAAATATTATCTGTGCATTGAAGGTTGTCTGCTTAAATCCCCTGCTTTTGTACCCTTAAGGGAAGCACGTTGCCTGAATATCTGCAAAACAGAAATCCAACTGTACAAATAAAGAAACAGATTAAAATTATTCGCCTCTCTGAATAATATAACTGTCACAAACAGCTGCTGTGGGTGTGTACATGCGTGTGTGTGTGCATGTTTGTTGAGGGTTGTGTAGAAGTGTGGTACTCACGGCGGGTCCCGGAAGGCCTGGGAAACCTCTCTCGCCACGCTGCCCAGGAAGACCTACTATACCACGCTGTCCGGCCAGACCCTGGGGCCCTGAAGGACCATCGGGTCCCTGATGTGGAAGACGGTGACAAGAAGCAGTTAAAACCTTACACTTACAAGGTTAAAGGACCAAATATTTGTCATAGAATATTTCAAAGTGATGGAGAGCAAGTGTATTGACTTGTTCACTACTCTGTGGAGCTACCACTTTTGGCATGATGGAGCTTTTACTGGGTCACGTCTGGAGCTCAGATCTGATCAGAGACAGGTCAGATGCATGTTCACTTGAGAGGCGGAGAACACTCAAAAAAGCTGTCTTCTGTAATGCTGGTGTGCCATACCTAGTTTGTAGACTCAGCAGGGATTCTCTGATTGGCTAGACTATTTGCCACTGCAGTATGAATGAACATTCAGGTGATGTGGAGTGTGGTGAAAGTGTGTTTAATCAGACCGAAGGGTAGCTACTCAAGACTGAGGGGTGAACGGAAGGTTAACGAGGAGGACGGTGACAACGGGAAGCATCGGGAAGCTAAAGGGGGCCACGCGGAGAACTCACGGGGGGGCCATCTTCACCGGGCTCTCCCTTCTCACCAGGGGGGCCAGCAGGCCCCCGCAGACCTGCGTCACCCTGTCTCCCCACTGGACCGGGATCACCCCGTATACCCTTGGGGCCATCTTTGCCAGGAGGACCTGCAGGTCCAGCAGGCCCAGGGTTACCCTGATGAAGGAGAAAATGATCAGGAATGAGTTCCTAACGTGTACACCGGGCCTTTTTTCAAACTGACTATAGAAGCCATCACAAAAATACTAATAATAATCATCATCGTAATCATAACATTTATGGCCATCACAGACAAGGTGACTGCAAGAAACAGCATAACCCAAATGTGCCATTTTTTCGTACGGCATTTTCTAAGAAAAGCAGCTGTTATTACTACATATAATAAGCCATCAATGGAAGACGCCAGCAATGTTATGCTATAATAAAACTGACAAGCATAATATTACTTCAAATAACAGGAAATGTCAGGCTGGCACAAATCACACTAAGGAAATCAGCACTCCTATCAATTCAGCGGCAAGAATAACTGAACCGCAAGGTAAATATAATCTAATGTCTACTTACATATGAAACTACACTTTCCCTCAAGAATATGTTAGAGCAAAATCGCAGACAGTTATCATCATTTTTATAGCAATGCCTTATAATATCAACATCTACAGCTGGCGTGACATTAAGCAAACTAATACAATTCAAATTCATAATCTTTGTGCAACTACATAAAATAAATTATCTTAAATAATGAAAACATCTAAAGTATTGTTGAGTATCGCTTAACAATAACTGGCTTCTGATTTCTCACAGTTGTCACATAGTGACAGAGTGAATTGTTTTAAATTGGTCATTTCTTGAACGTCAAACATGTTTTCCATGGCTGATTTCCTGAAACATACAGCACAATCAAATGCTACTAGCAGAGAGAGAATGAGAAGCATAGTTTTTACAGTGTTTTGACAGCAATTATAATGTAGCAACAGAGACTGATTGGCCGCTAAGGGTCTTATTTTGCATAAATCCCAGAATCCCCAGCATTTTTTAAAAAGTTGTGTTTTTGCCTTTTTGTAAATAGTATCTGTTACTGTTCTGAAATTTGAGTTTAATCACAGATTGGATAGTGTCTACAGATGCATCCACACTCCTTTTGTACGTAACTACATTCCTCTTAATATGAACATGTGTGCTGGAAGCTACCTTCCAAAATGTTTCACGCTTGTAGTGTTTGAAATGCTGTCAGTTTTAAGAATTGACAAAGATGCATGCACTCTGGTGCTTGACAAATAAAATTGTGTTAGATGCTTTCATCTCAGCTTTGTCATTTCTTTGTACCAATGGTGTCAGAAGAGGCATAGGAATGAGCTGTAAATGATTCGGCAAAGCATCGGTGTCATGTCAAAGGCTTCTACTTGAAGAGTTACCTGCTTTGCTTCATGAGCTCAGAGTAGAGTACTGGAGTAAGCATCCAGTAGAAGCCTGTAAGTTAGCAGAAGACGTCTACACTCCACGTGAAAAAGCAAGGGTCACGAAAAAGTCAACTCAAAGCTGTAGGTCACTGCCGGGCTGATGTTTCACTGCTACACAGTGGTGGGAATGCAGATTTAAACACTTACTACTATCTGGAAGCCCAGCAAGTAGAAGCAGACCATCAGAAGGTAAAGTTACCCTGCTAAAAGAGACTATGGCATGGAAACACCACTAGTTGGCAGCTTGGCACAACAAATGGAGTTGGGAGGAAGCCTTATTCCTTGAAGGGAGGGTTTGGATAGACCTTGGATCAATATCAGTACAGCAGAGAGATGACACTGCCTTGACTTCCTTAGTCAGATGGGCCTACCTAAACTTGGAGAAGACAGAGCATCAGGTACTACAATGTCGAGACTACATAGAGAAAGAGGGAGAAAGGAGGCTCGCAAGTCTAACAATGAAGAACGCAAGGTGCCTTCCACTGCTCACTGCCCAGGCTAACCCAAGAAAGCAGTTCTGTCAGTGAAGGAAAGAAGGACTAGAGCTAAGTTAGCAATGGAAATGAAGGGCACTGCTGGGTGGTTTTGTTGAACTTTTTGCCATACAAGATATGGACAGTGGATGAACATCACTTGAACAGTACACCACTGATATTGCCTTAGCCTCGCCCATTCACCTCCAACCTCACTGTCTGGTATTTGAAAAGAGGAAGACGGCTGAACAAACAATTAATAAAATGAATGCTGAAGTAATCATAGAGCCTTGAGCTGCTTTGGTGGTCCTGGTCAGGAATAAGCATGGCTCATAGTAGCTCTGCATGGACTATACGAGATTAAACTCTGTGATGTGGAGAAAATACAATCCGCTACCACACCTTGGAATACATTGCTGGGTTACAGTAGTTTAACTCCTCTGAACTGCATAGTGGATACTGGCAATTGGATTTGTCTCCAGCGGCTAAGGCTAAGCCTTCACTATTTGACAGGGGTTGTAGCAGTTCACAGTGATGCCCTTTGGACTGTGTAACTCCCCTGCAACATTTGAATGCCCGATGGAACAAGTGCTGGCTGACATTTGTCATAAAAGGTGCATATTTTACATGGATGACCCAAAGCCAGGTTTGAAGGAGTGCCTGTGAACTTACAGGAGGTTCTCACTTAAACCACAGAAGCGTGAACTACTGCGGAGGAAGGCTAGGTTTCTTGGCCAGGTGGTGGGAGCCGATGGAGTTGCTACAGACCCAGAAAAAGTAGTTGTGGTAAACTATTAGCCAGTACCAAAGGACACTGCAGAGGGGAAAAGTTTCTTATGTTTTGCATAATACTACAAGAGATACATAGCAATTGCAGTACCCTGGCACAGGTTAACAAAAAAGCGTGGCTCTTAGAGCAAATCCACTGTCAATGCCTTTGAAGAGCTGTAACAGGCTCTTGTTAAAGTCTAGCTTACCCCAGTCTAGCCTACCCCCAACCCGAAGACACTTTAATGTAGACAGTGATGCCAGCAGTGTGAGGATACTGATGCTGTTGTCACACGAGGGGTTAGATGGGGAGATGATGGTGGCGTATTACAGCTGTGCACTCAGTTGCATCAAATGCAATTATTGTGGGACTCGGTATTAGTTGTTGGAGGTAGTGTGGGCCATCCACTATTTTTGGATTTCAGTGCCATTAATTCCTCCCGGGAACAGATCATGCATCACTCATCTGGATCCTCAAATTCCATGAACCAGTTCAATGGAGCAAGACAAAACCACTAATTGTCTCTGCTGCACAGGCATTTGAATAGAAGGATCTTCTACCGGATCTGGAACAAGAACAGCTGAGGGGGTAACAGACTGCTGATCGAGCTCTACCGAAGTTCTGTGACTGGTTGGAGAAAGACAGATGTCTTACCTAGGAGACTATTTCTGCCCATTGGCCAGAGATGAAGGCATATTACTCACAGTGGGGCAGCTTAGTCCTACCTCAAAGGACATTATTTTGGGCCTGAACAGAGCCAATGAGAAAGGCTATTCATTAGCAACTGCTATTCCCCCAGACTTTGCAGCCCAGTCTGCATTGCCCAGAAATGCCCCCATGGTCACTCTCATGCACTCAATACCAGGTGGGTCATGCAATGGAAAATGCAGCAGTAGGACCGTTCCTGTGCGTTGTGTCAGACAAACCAAAAGAGGAGGGGTTCTGTTACTTTGGGGAGCTGGAAATACTCCACAGTAACCAGGGGTGCAACTTTGAAGCAAAGGTTTTCCGGGGAGCCTATTGGCATTTAGGGGTCCAGACTCCACCCATGAACTGGCCAGAAGGCAGCATGTGACAGGTAGAAGAGGACTTATGATACTTGGTGAAAGGGACAGCTGTTCTAACTAGGTGATGCTTTGTCTGCAAACGCACCCCAAATTCTTTTCATGCACACAACTGTATTCCTAGTCCCAGTTCTAGACTGGTTTTACATTGGTATGTAATATGTGGGTATGTCTTTAGTTGGTATGCATATGAATTAGTTGTCTTGTAGCATACTTGAAGGTTCCAAGAGAAATATAGGGGGGCAATGTCCACCCCAGCCCCACCTTAGCACTGGCCCTGGTGTTCACTGTTGCTGGAAAATGCTTCTGCTAGAAGCACATGTATTCTGCTAGCTGAATAGCAAAATTGCTGTATTTGCTTTAATGCCAATTCATTTCTCTTTTACAACATAAAACAAAAACTAAAAACGATTCACATCTCAGAGTAACATTTCTTGTTTTCTCCTGCCAAGGAGATTAGAATCCTTGAGGTCCATCGCACAACAAGGCCTCTATCGATGGGAAGAATTTTCAGCCAGGATTAAAAAACTGAGCAAGACTGTGCGACCACGCCAGGTGGGACAGGTGATGACTCACATTAGGTCCAGGAGGTCCAACTCTGCCGGCAGCACCGGGGAAACCTGTGGCACCCTATCAGTGATTGGGATAAAATGAGAAAGATGGAGATCAAAACAAAAGAACATAAGGAAAAAAAAACTAAAGCATGTGATAAACTTCAGAGTATCTTTCCGAATGCTACGTTCTTCAGATCTACGGTACTGTGCAAAAGCCTGAGGCAGACAAAGGGAATGTTTAAGGACATTTATCTAGGTAGGAAGTGTACATTTGCTCAGGAAAAAGCAGGAGAATATATTCCAATGAACAGTAATACAGTATATAATAAGAACAATTTCTTCTGTTCTCCGAAATGTTACTGATATCTGGTTGGATGGCTAGAAGAACACAGCTTTGGTTCCCAAACCTCTCCTCAACCCCAGTCATTGTATGTATTTGTTCAATGTCATTACCAGCTCACTTAATTAGTTAAGTTAATTAGGTAATTGATTCTATGATTTTATGAAGTATTGATTAGCCAGGAAAGGTATACTCATAGCTATAGAAAAGAAATGCATTGGTTTACTGGTTAACAATTGCAAAGTCCGAGGTGACTTGAGGAGATGTTTTGAAATATGTGAACTGACACACTTTGATGAACATAAAGTCACAGTTTTGCATTAATATAAAAATAATTTAAATATAATTTTCTTTGCCTGCCTAACACTTTTGCACAATACTTTAATCAAATATGAGCTGATGAATTATTAATTTGAATGTTTCTATAATCTTATTATTTAGCTTTTAAGAATTTTTCAAATATTTAATTACTAGACTTGTATTTTTAACAGTCCTATCAGCATCATTTTTTATCCTTGAGAAAAATGCTTCTTTTGTCAAGGTATAAGTAGTCCTATAGTGTTAATGAGTATTGCTGTGCAGTGTTCACTTACAGGTGGTCCCTGAGCACCACGAGCTCCTTTAGGTCCAGACACACCTGTGGGGCCCTGGGAAAACAAGTGCAAGTTAAGAAAGACTCATATGTACGGTAACAATCTGTGTGTTTCTTATACTGAATAAATATGAAATCTGAAGAAATTATATCCTGTAGCTGTGAAATTGCTTGACAGAGTAAATTTTCAAATACAATTTGGATTCAGTCTCACACATGTTATGAGATAAAGATGGGGGTATACTCACCTGGGGACCTGGGGCTCCAGAGGGCCCTTGAGGGCCCGGGGCACCAGCATCACCTTTCTGACCGACCTCACCCTGCTCTCCTTTAGCTCCAGGCTGACCATCTGCACCCTTGGGAGAGAAGGGAGAAGTAAAAAGTTCAAAGGGTGGCCTTTTAAAAATCTTCGTTATTCTAAGACAATGCAGTCACTAAAGGCCTCATTAAATTTTCATTTAGTTGCTCTTTGTAATTGGATGCTGGAAAGCAGTCCAAAATGCAATACAGAATGACAATATCATTTTTAAGGCCTGTCTGATGGCATATGTCATCATGAAGTGTCACTGGTCAGAGATTCTATTAGTGAACAATGGATTGATCAGGAACTTGATTATCGGAGAAGCTGCCACTATCACTCATGACTGGTTAACATTGTCTAGGACAGATGAAGATATGCTAATCGGGAAATGGTGATCATTTCCCTCAGGGCAACAGGCAATGTGGTCGTTAAGACATCCAACCAAAAGGTTGTAGAGAAAATGTCAGGCAAGGTCTTGCTATTGTGCCTTTGAGGAAGATAACAAGTCTGCTGAAGTAATATATCCCCCATATAAATGAGTCACAATTATAAGCTGCTTCATATAATATTATAAAGTACTACAGTCTGATCCAGTGCTGTGTGTGGTTGAGTTTGAGGAAGTCATACTTACAGGGGGACCAGCAAAGCCAGCTGGCCCAGGGGGTCCTGTCTCACCGCGGTCACCCTGAGAGGGAGATTTCATGGTCAAGTCCATGAGTGACAGTGATTCGAAAAATGTCCAAAAGAAGTCATTCGTTTTATTTTTTTGGGTCCCCAGTTGTTTCCAGGGCAACCGGCAGTGGAACTGCAATGTGTAGCTACCCCATTTGTATAAATAAATAGAGTTTTTCTGCACCATGAAAATTTGATAATAATGTGAGGATTCCTGGGGTGGAATTCTGAGTGTAGAACACAAGGTGGATACATCTCCTCGCTGTTAGATGTGTGAAGTCAGTAACTGCGACTTGTCTTAAAGACGGCTGCTAAGAAAGCAGAGAAAGCAGGGGGGCTGTATTTCTTGCTAAGAAACACCCAAAGAACTGCAAAGTGTTTCGGTATCAGGTTATTTAAAGCTAAGTTGCTATTTTGTGTGTAGGCTGTAAGTAAGCAGTGTTTGTTCGACACGCCCTTCATGGTCAGAGGCAATGTTTAAGTGGAGACATACTCTAGACGGGGGAAGGGGGTGTTTTTATGTGTGTGTGTGTACTGTATGTGGTGGAATTACTTACAGGGGCACCGCGCGTACCAGGAGCTCCTGGAGGACCCGAAGGACCAGATTCACCCTGAGGGAAGACAGAGAATCGAGGCACAAAGGCATCAGACGTGCCCTTTCCCACAGACATTGAGGTAGACGAAAAAACTGAAGAAAAATAAAAATATTATTACCTTCTCCCCATTAGGACCAGCAGGACCTGGAGGCCCGATAGGTCCAGTCAGACCCTAGGAAGAAGGCAGAGGGGCTTACTACTTTGCAGATGATCAGATAACAGTTATTTTGGAGGAAATAGTATACTTTTTGTGTCTGTAATAAAATTTACACCTGAAATGTAACATTGATTGAGTGCCACTTCAGAAAATCAACTTACCAATAAATAATTCTCCAATATAACACATGCCTGTAGGTTTAGAATTGCCCCAGGTACCTTTTTTTCAGGGGCACCCCCACCTTGCCTGGTGTGCAAGTCTTATTTTCAAAATGTTTGACATGTTTTTCCACAGACACACATTACTCCAATGCTTCATGTGGGGGAAACAGGGAGATAATTTAACTGGCTTTACAGAAAAGATCAAGGTCTCCTGCTACCTTAACACCTGCAGATATCGACACTTGGAGTGAGGCGTCTCGCAAGGACGTGTGACATACTCTGGGAGGGGAGCAAATGTTGGTGCAGGAAAAACAGATCAGTACTAACTCTCAAGCCATCTTTGCCGGGAGCTCCCTCAGGGCCTTTTTCTCCATTGTCACCCTGCAGGACAGAGCGAAAAAGTCATCAGCGCTTCCTGGGTGAAGCAAGAGCCAAGGGATCCCACAACAAACACTGAGTGGGTCGCACACCCAGCTATCTGAGCTAACAGTCACTTAAATAATTTTCTTAAAAAAAGCAATGATAGTGCTTGTAAACATCAGGTGTTCTATGAGTAGCTTACGATTAAATGACACTTTTTTATTAAAAATACAATTCTTCAATCCTGAGAACTGCAGCACAAAAATGTAAAAAGCCTCGTGGGTAAGGTTATCGCTTATAGCTAAATTTAGAGATATTTTTCATTACATATATCTAACAACCAAGAATGGAGAAAGTGCTTATATTTAAAAGGCTACATTAAGACGAGAATTCAAAAACAAACATGGAGGTGCAAACAGAAAGGAGAACTTCTCTGAGAAGTTTCTGCCTTACTCTGTCACCCTTTGGTCCAGGAATACCAGAAGGTCCTCTTTCTCCAGGCATACCCTGAAGTCCAGGTGGTCCCTGGGCACCAGGGGGCCCACCAGGGCCAATGGCTCCCTGGAACAAACCAGATATAAAGAAGGGCTGAGTGGCAGGAGAGGACAGGAATGAAGTACACCGATGAGGATGCTGACATTGATCACTAAATTCTGAACCTGACTGGTAACTGGTTTGAAGATGAACTCTGCCTGTGTTTGAAGTACAGGAACTGACCCACACCATAGACCCATTGACCATATATGGAGTGTATTAACATCAGCCACATAAAAGATGGTGACTAAAGTTCACTTTGTGATACTCCTGCCTTAGATTCCCACTGTTCCCAGTGCATTATCAACAAGAAATGATTTTTTCTCAATGGCCTACATGCCAGAGCAACTTCTTGAAACCGTAAGCATTTGCGATTGAAAACCACCTCCAATACCATCCACTACGTTCCATCCATGGAAACACTCTACAGCGGTGTTATTATTCCAATGCTTACTTGTACAAATTAACATGAACTTTCTTCTGGAGTGATGACTGTCAGATGATGGGGGTCTGTGGTGCTCTCACCTTGGGTCCATCAGTTCCTGGTGTTCCAGGTAGACCACGAGGTCCCTGAAGGCCTGGAGGCCCAGCAGCACCTCTCTCTCCGGGGAATCCACGCTCACCCTGTCGGAAGGTTCTCGGTAAGTCTTCCACACACAAAGCCGGTACTCTGCAAGTCAACAGAGGTACCAAAGAGGCCATACTGAAGTAAAATTAGAACTCACTCTGGGTCCAGTTGCACCAGCAGCTCCAGCCTCCCCAGGAACACCCTGCGTAGAGAAAATATATATCCCTTCAACATTAAAAACATATATAAAATTTGTAAAACGTGCTTGCTAATCTTATAAAAAGAATGACTAGACTCCAGAATCGATGTGCAATTATATATCAACAGCCAAGATGACTTGTAAGATGTAATGTTTTTATACCCTTTCTTGATGCAACATTGCAAGGATGCATGTGACAAATACTGTTTGAAAACTGTGTCACTTTGATTAAGTACTTCAGCATTTTTCTGTTTTGTGAAACTGAAAAACACAGAGGTTATTTAACAGCAGGAACACCAGGAGCAAAGCCCTGCATGCTGGGATTAGTGTATTGAATCAATTCAAAGAAATTTCCTGGTGTTTTCTAATGGACGTTTTTTCCTCAACAAAATAGTAGACTGTTGACGTACATCAACCGATTATACTAAACAAGTTGTAGTTTGAAAAAAAATGTAAAATCCAAATGGCTTGAGGCTGTGGTTGAAATATTGAGGGGAGAGGGCCCAAAAACCAGTGCTTGTTCACAGCCATGCTGAGAAGCACCAGCACTGGGGTAGGTGGCCATAGTGATTCTTCACCTTTCACAGCCATCATGTAGTGAGCACACTCACCTGGTCACCTGGCTTGCCTCCCTCACCAGGGGGGCCTGGAGGTCCAGGGAGACCCTACAAGGATCGAGGGAGGAGGCGAAATGGGAGGATTAAAGAAAGCATAAACAACAACAACAACAAGGCATGGCGATGAACGTGACGCAGCAAAATGTTTCGCTGTGTGTTGAGTCGAAACTGTATGAAGCTCTCACAGGAAAGGAAGCTCACCTGGAAACCAGAGGGTCCTGGCTGACCTTGTTCTCCTCTCTCTCCAGCAGGTCCCTAAGATTGACCAGCAAAAGCAACCGTGTAAGATACATCATCTATAAATCAATTTTATGACCACTATTATGACCATATTAGCTTCCCTTAGATTAATCCATTTCGGGTCTAGTTGGTAAATTACCTTTTGAAACCATCTTTTGTGACCAATATATACCATTTGGAATCAACATTTACCACTACATACCACTTTCAACAGAAATGCATCATACTACAATATATTGCACTATAAGAAAATGGATAATGATAAAATCTCTCTGCTGTTATCATAATAATCCTGTTATTGCAGAAAAACAGCTGGAAAGTTCAAAAGACTGCAATTGTTTCTACACAAGAGGATAGCAAATAATGAAAGTAATAAGTTTGCTGTAGCGGAAAAAATAATGGAGTCGATAAGGCGTGTATCTGATACGGTGAAGGAAGATAAATGTTCGGGGATTACTTACAGCAGGACCTGGAGGTCCAGCCGCTCCGGTTTCTCCATCTTTGCCAGGTAGACCCTATGGGAAAAGGAGCTTATCAGCCTCATCCAGAAGAAAGAACCTCTGGGCTGGAATGTACAGACTGAGAGTCACAATTAAAAGGACAAGCCCACTCATCACCATGCCTTTAATTCTCATGAATCAAACTCTAGAGGACAACTGCAGCAGTATTACTGATATGTGAGGCCAAGGTTCTGTTTAAAGCTGATGTATTCAGCACATAAACCAGTTAACACAAATTGGCACAAGAGGTTATGAACCATCAAAATAACTGGAGAACACTTAATAATCACTCAAACTGCTGAGTAAAAACGATAGGGAGGAAACTCACTCTGAGACCAGGGGCTCCAGCCAATCCTTTCTCTCCAGGTTTTCCAGGCTCACCCTGATTGGAGGCAAGGCAAAGACATAGTCTAGTAAGAACTACAAATCCCATAATGGAACAGAGAAGAACATCAATGCATGCCTTCCTGGTAGTGAATACATGTAGCAGGACCTCTGAGGGCCTAGACACTGAGACCTGTCTCATCATGCGAATGAATCCCCTTAGGTGGCCCCAAAGACGGTCAGACACCATGGGGGAAACTCACAGTTGCGCCTTTGGGTCCAGGGAATCCCATCACACCAGGCTGACCACGGGCTCCTTGAGGACCTGGGGGTCCAGGGCGGCCATCTTCACCAGCAGAACCCTGGAGGGATGAGATGGAGATATCAGCTACTGCCCTTAACCCCATTTCCTGCAGGGTTTACTGGAAAGCCGACTGTCTGAAGACCCTTCAGCTCCTATTGTCTGTCTTGGACTTTCGAGATGCTTTGATATATACGTATAAGACCGGACAACCATACTTACAGATGGGCCGACTTTGCCCTGAGGACCAGCATCACCAGGACGACCAGTAAGACCCTGCAAATAGGACACAGACAGAAAAATGACCATTAGTTTTACTTAAAAATTTACACAGCATATATTAAAACTCATATTAATATATTTTAAATCTGATGCGCTAATTACATCAACTGAATACAATCTAATCTGACTCAAGTCACATGCTGTTAAATGACTTTGACATCAGTTCTCTATTTAAACTAAGGATAAGTTAAACTGCAGGCTATGGCAGGTGATAATATTAAGCTGAAACCAAGAAATAAGTGAGGGGGCACCATTACATAACCATTTAGTAAATGGAGATGATACAATTAACCTAAATGGAAAGCTACCTTATGGAATATAATGGCAGCACTTTAATTAATCCAGTTGGGGTCAAGAGTCTAACAGTGATATAATTCCTCTGCTAGCCACAGGATTCGAGCCTATAACCTTCTGGATGTAGGCACAGACTGCTAAACCACAGAGGTACACAGGAGCCCAGTGTGGTACCATTACCATTATGAATGATACCACCTTCTACAAATGGTCTCAGTGGGACTGAAGCCAGCAACTCTTCCTGCAATTATTACTCACTCTTGCACCAGGCAGGCCAGGCTCTCCAGGACGACCTGGATCCCCAGTAGCTCCCTTGGGACCCGACACACCCTGAGGTCCACGCTCACCAGGGGCACCCTTATGGGGGACAGGTGGGAGGGGGGGGGTTAAAAAAAGCAGCTTCTGATTCTTATTTTCTCCACCACACCCTTGGGCATGTTCAGTGCATTTTGGTTGAAATGGAAAAACAAACACAGAAGCTCCAAATAGGCTGACATAAGCTCAGTTCAGCTAGACAAAGTCAAATTAATTGAATTAAGGAAAATGAAACAGGTGGAAATACATAATGAGGAACCTCCATCTTCAGCAGTTAATTAGCATAACGGAGGGAGAGAGCATGACTGCATTAAGATTACAGATTAAACTAAGTCCAGTTTTCCTGAAAAATCAATTTAAAAATGTGACAGTGGCAGCTGGGGCCATTTAATGTTAATATGTGCGAGAACAATAGTGAATATACAAGTAGAACTATAGTGAATACACAGAAATATAGTGGACATACTGTGCATATAGAACTAAGGTGAATACACACCTAAATCTGTAGTGAATATACATGTAAAACTATAGTGAATACACACCTAAATCTGTAGTGAATAT
>JAACJT020000105.1:2316326-2328995 GCA_009936485.2 Gymnarchus niloticus
GAATCATATGGAAGAGTAAAAACTGGGGCTTGGGCCGAGCTGCCAAAAGGATTCACAACTTGATGCTAATTTCAAGTAATGATGTATTAGCTGAGGATCCTAGGTATGAGGATAACTTCCCAGGTGACCGGTCCAGACTTGGTGTCACGCTGCTGTCCGTGCCTAGCTTTAGAGGATTAGCAGTGTAACTAATATACAGGATGTGACAGTAGTGAGAGTCTGGATCAGGTATGTGGGTGGGGGGGGGGTAACGGCGGACACGTACAGATCCTCCAGGTTCACCAGGCTCCCCGGGGTTGCCTTGGAAACCCTGCGGACCCTGAGAGGCAAGAGAAAAGACAGGGACGTCAAAGCAAGTCGTCGACCCATAAAACTCATTCTTTTTAAACACCATGATCACATCGTAAATACGATCTGCAATGCTCTCTTTGATGAATCGAGTTTTAATCCACATTATGAACTTAATAATAGTTAAATTGCCTGATCATGTGACGACGTGACATGTATGCAATTTACACAACGATGCTAAACACTTGGTTATGATAACACTGAAAAACAAAATATATATGCAATTAGGTATAACATATAGAAACTTTCTATAGATTTCTAATGTAGAGACTCAGCCTTCACCAGAGTAACTTTCCAAGGAGAGTATCACTTGAATTAACTTTTTAATGTATTGCTACATTTACCAAGATCAGATTGTTGAAGGTTAAAGAATCAAAAACTTGGATTAGACATAAAGAAAACAGACCACAGACAGGCTATTACGTTACATCACATGACCCTGGTACCCACCCACCCCGGCTCAGCCGAACTTAGCTTCCCCATGCGATTAGAAGGTGCACACAGTAACCCAGTGCCCCCCCCCCCCCACCCCCAACTATCTATGAAATTGACCGTCAAGTTCGAACTCGTCCCCTCAGCAGTGCCAGTCTCCTAAATGCCTCAAACTCAAAAGCTGGTTCTCCTAAATTTAAAAGGGCTTCAGGAGAAGCAAGGAGTATTTCAGGTGGGGGTGATAACAATTGAATCCCGTGAAAGTTAAACTGCGGGGTGTCCCACGCCTCCTAAGAAAACGAAAATACGCCCCAGCACACTTCAGAAGAATGCTTCCCCAAGAATGCTGTGAAGGGCGCCATGTTTCTTTTCATCTGGCTCTTTACCCGTGACTTTGTTTGGATAAATCTGGAAGATTATCCAGGAGATATGGAAATATCCTTGAATTTACCAACATATCATCTCTAAATCACTTAGTATTTTTACAACATTGCCCAAACTGTAGTTTAATATTAGCCTTTTTCGCACAGGCTAATTCCGGAGACTTACTGTAAAGAAAAACACAATTCACGGTGTACTCGAGAGAAAACGATATTAACTGCGACGGATGAAGTGCATCCGCCAGAGGTCTTACAGAGTCATGCCTAAAATGACGTTTATCTTCTTCCAAGCATCTAAAGGTGATTATTGACTTGCGCTAGTTTGGGGAAATGAGCACAGAGGTACTTACGGGAGCTCCAGTGGGACCAGGTGGTCCTCTTGGACCCATGGGGCCCTGGAAGGGAAAGAGAGGTGAGAGAGAGAGCATGAGATCATCAGAAGACAAACACGTGACCATCAGGTTTTCCTACTGCAGAGGTACACTCCAAAACATCAACAAAGGGATACACATTTTGTGGCCGTTTCCCCTCCATTCCGGCTGGAACTGGTTTGGGGTGGGTAGGAGGGGGAGTTAATAGAGGGGCAACATTCCTCATACCCTCCACTATGCCTTCTGCCACGCGTGTTTAATCACGTTGCTTTACCCCCGTTTTTTTGCCTCCAGGGCTACAGAGAGCTCAGCAGCTTGCCTGCCTGTCTTTCAGAAGCATAAATCACTGCTGGACAGTCTTTGCCTGCAGTCTGATGCTGCAAGCCAGGCAGTTCTCTGCCAACAGCTGTGCGCTGAAATGGGGGGGGGGGGGGTTGCACCACTGCTGCTTGCTTTCCAACACACACAGGAACGGACTCCAAACAGACGTCAGAAATGCCTTCGAGATGAGAAACGGGGGCGGTAATGTCAGTGGCCCACCACTCACAGGTCCATCCACAGAGGAAAAGCCAGGAGGGGCACGTTATTTACAGGTAATCTGCCAAGCACCCAAGCCCATAGAGCCTGGCGCTTATGATATAAATAACTAGTAAAAAATCCTCTGGTGTTTCCTGTTCACATTCTTCAGAAGCACCACAGAGAAAATTATTAAAAAGGGCTCAAACTAACGTGGCTGACACTTACCACCTACAGGTGAGAAACTGAATTACTCTCCATTCTGACTGATGATTAATTAATTCTACAATCAGTGACATTTGATATAATCATTACAATATTATGATTTAATTCAAAAATTCAGATACATAACTCAGCGTTACGATGGGACTTCAGATATCCAAAATAAAATGTCAAGATCACAGCATGGCAGCAGCACCTCACGCTGGTGAAGTTTGGAGATGAAAGGCAGCATTTAAACTGTAAACGATGACCAGTTGGGTTGGAAGGGCCCAGCAATGAATGGAGCACTGTCCAGATGAGGAAAGGTGTCTGTTTGTGTTTTGGCACTGGCGTTCCAGTGAAAACCTCCAGTAGGTAGACCAGAGGTTCGCTCTCCAGCCTGAGAAGCTTTCACTGTGACTCTTTATAGTTCATTTAGCCATCTTTAGTTGCTGCCAAGTTAAACTTTCTGGATCAAGATGGCCGACTCAAACAGGGCTCCTCTCAGAGCTCGGATCTCAAACCATGGGATCAATTACATGAATTACAAGGGTTCCCAGTGTTGCTTCTCAGCTTTTAAAATACCAGGGATGCTTGCTTGTCTTTCCTCATTAATGTATTTTTCTTAAAGTAATCAAAGCTTTTCATACACTAGCACTAATTAACCAATCCCCTTTCATTATGTGAATAAGCTCAAAGCTGCAGTTTCTCCTCCTGCCCACAAGGTGACAGCAGCCAGGGAAGAGATGCCTGAATTAAAATTGTATTACATTGTATTCCTCAGAATTCTGTCTCATGCCTGTTTTAATCAGCCTTCACCACAAATGTAGGTGCCCCCTTAGTTTCTGTCTTTACCATTGGTCCCTGCATCACGCCCATCTGAGCTCCTCCAGCCTTCTCGTCGAATCCACCGGCCATCTGAGCCGCAAAGTTCTGCAGAGAGACGGAACAAAGAGTGGTGCTATATCACAATGCTCGCTTCCACAGATCCCTACAACTACCCAAGGTTTTGCAACATAGTGTACAAAGAGTGCAATCTTTGGCAATTGCTATGTCAGGGCCATTGTCACAGACCACAATACATGGCTGCTTCCTTTGAAG
The DNA here is from genome assembly GCA_009936485.2 of Gymnarchus niloticus. Lineage (NCBI taxonomy): Eukaryota > Metazoa > Chordata > Actinopteri > Osteoglossiformes > Gymnarchidae > Gymnarchus > Gymnarchus niloticus. Next base: position 2,319,676 of record JAACJT020000105.1, read on the forward strand.
TGGAACTTAGGAAATGTGGAATGACCTATCTGTCCAAAACCTATTAAAAGGAAATAAATCCAAAAATACAGTTTTTTTCTCTAAACTAATCCAAATTTAACTAGTCATTTCTGCTCAGTCACCATGGCTCTATGCCACAGGGGACATAAATGGGACCAAAAGGCCGTGTCATTATTTTTTTATCTTTTTCTTACAAAACCCCTCTTTTGTCTTGGTATCCCCCCACTGTCTGTTGGCCAATAGGCTTTTGCTTTTCCTCATCACAGGACTGGCCAGCCCCAGTCCTTTTCTCCACTCAGGATCCCTCTTTTCTTTCATTATGTTTCATCACCTACCTAATTCCAACTTCTAGTCTTATTAGAGAGCCTTCTTTCATTTTCCCAGAATGCCATTTAGATGACTGCTCTCTATGTCTCTGGTCATCCTGTCTTGTATTTTACCCACACTGGGCTTCCTCATTAAGCACAGGTGATGAGCCTCCTTTTATGCCTTATCCGGGTGTAACACTCACTCCGCCAAGGCCGGGAGGTCCGTTTGGCCCGGGAGGCCCAGGCAAGCCTGGGTTTCCTGGAGTACCAGGCTCACCATCTCTACCGCGGGGGCCAGGGCTCCCCTGTGGTGGGGAGAGAAAAGATCCAGAAAGTTCTCGGAGAAAGTCCATTTCCTGCACTTCTGTTTTGGAGGGACATACTTCTGGGTGCATTTTACCAGCATTAAACACAGCATTAATCACATAATCCCTCAAGAAATTCAATCTACGGAAATACTGAAGGCATTATTGTGATGATAATTGTTGGTGTCTGAAATGCAGCCAAGATGAATATCCTAATATATATATATATATAACAGTTCATTATGAATGTAATAAAAAAAGCTAAAGGTATGTATAATTACAAAGCATAATCAAACTTAATGAGCCCAGGGCAGCAGCTTTTTATGGGTAAATACCAACATCATTCTACTAGCATCTGCTTTCAAATGAGGCTGAAACTAAGTCAATTTTAACTCTAATGTCCAAAGAGACTAACTGATGAACTGATTTAGCTGATCCCAGCACACGCAGATGATCAATAATCTCTGTGGCGAGCACATCCGCCCACGTGTAAGATCCTGTGATTCAGAAAAGCACTATTTTCTGTATTTGTAATCTGCGAACTAACAGGCTTCGCCGCGGGAGCCGCAGGACTGCTCAGCTGGCGGTGCCCAGACAAGCTACCGACGTAATAGAAAACGGATCTCCACAGATTTCCCCCTCAAGTCCAAATGTGAAAAGCACAGAAATTCAATCATTTTCTGACTTCCTTGTGGTTTGTACAGAATGAGAGAAGTAAGATGCATTACAATTTTCGAAATAATGATTTCAAAATGACTATAGCATGTAGTAAAATTGACTCACGTCATAATAAATGTCATCCGCGGAAGCAAAGAATTGCAACAAAAGAATGTGTTTTCGTTGAGGCATTTGATTACACTGCAGGACTGAAAGGGAAATTACTCATAGAAACCTTAAATTAAACAGCTAGGTAATTTAAGGGATGTGGATAATTCTGTGAACATAAAGAAGCAGCTGATGGCCCGTCAGATACACCTGGTGGAAGACACCTGCTCGTCTAGGTAGTGCTCAAAATGGCACGGAAGGCATGCTTCACAAGCCTACCTTCTCGCCCTTCTCTCCCCTTGGTCCACGTGGTCCCTGCTCTCCTGGGGGGCCCTGGGAGGACAGGAAACACGTGTGAGCCAAATGGCGGAAGCACAGCGGGGGCCCTCAGACCCAGGGGTAATACAGCATTGGAGATGAGGCTACAATAGCATCTGCTTACCATGGGGCCCGCTGGTCCTCTTGGTCCTACGACCTGAAAGCGAGGACAAGAGCCGCAGTGTTGTGATCAGTGCCGAAGTTATGACTCATCATTAAATAAGCAACTTTAATTCACTAATGAATGCTTGTGGGGTGGGGTTGATTAAAAAAACACAGGAACCTCAGTCAGGCCATCGTAATTTAAAGGCCGGCCTGCCCTGTCTCATAATTAACATGTGTCTTCATATGCAGAATAGAACTATCTGAGCAAAATACGGTGGAAGTCCGTGAATTAAAGGAGTGAATTAAATTAGTGACGATGGCCTAAAATGAAGCAGAAGCCTAAAAAAGGAGGTGGGAGTCGTTTAGATTAAAACACAGAACTAGAGAGCGACTTGCTGTGGGTCCAAAAGTGATAAGCTGTGCTTTTTCAAAGATTTCTAAATGGTTTCCATGTGTTTTAAGGGGGCTTGGCTGGCAGCTAATGCAGCAGGCGGCCATGTTGTGCTTGGCAGCTTGCCCCCTCCCCCATGTGGACGGCGGCTCCGCCCCACCCATATCCAAAATCTACATATTTTCACCTCATGGACAAAAAAAAGAAAGAAAAGAAAAATTCACAATCAGTGCTCATGCTGTTCTGTAATGTCATTTTTCGGACGTTTGGACTAGGCCCGATGTGCTTCTGGATCTCAGGTTACGTCACGCACCGGGCGGGAAAGAAGCAGAGGTACAAAAGGAGGCAACTCCTGCGATTCGTAAACAGTGGTCAGCGTGTGGACTTACATCTGTGATATCTCCAGGTTCTCCTTTCTGACCCTGCAGGAATAAAAATAAAACAGTTACTGGATTGCATCAGCACACCCATCAAAACGTCAAAACTTACATCTCATTTCTGTGTCGTTAAATCGGACTTCTGTCTACTTGAGTTTGATAAGCCATGCACACAGAGCAAAGCAATATTAAGATGTCAGGCACTGAGATACATATTAAAGCAGCATACAAGGCCAGTATTATAAAACAATATATACAATACTTATGAAAGTTGACAGAAAAACAACAACTGATTAAATAAACCTGGATTTTATAAATGGAACAAGTGACCGTTGTTTTTAACTGCACTAAGAGGCCGAACTTTGTGTTTATAATCAGTCAGAGAAGGGCCATTTCATACACAAAGAGAATATAAACTGCTTGACATTCACTCACGTCCCTCTACCCTTGAAAAATCTTATTTATTCAAAGCTTCCTGTATTATGACACAATCCACTGGCTTCTTTGCCATTAAGCTTCTTTGTTCTAACATTTATGGAGCACAGAGTACCAATAAACCTGATCGACACGATCCTTGCCAAAACTGAGAGCGGAAATCTGCTTTAATTCACACACGACGTAAGAGTGCTAACTACAGCTAGGAGTAGATTTCAGCTGGTGTCTTAAAAATAGCCCTGCATAGTTGCATGACATAACAGGGAAGCCGTGTGTTACATCAGTAAATTCGTCTGTCGACAATGGAAGACAACCCTGGAAAACATAGCGTTCAGTAGCCTTTTTAAAAGCCGGTATTTACGGGTTTGTTCCGGTTCAGCAGTGATTAAAAAAATCAGCCCTAATTAACGAGCAGATTCAAAGTCAGGCAATGAAACTGCCACTGTGAGCAGCTTAACCCATTCAGTGCTTTTCAAAATCCGACATCAATCCTATATACAGCAGTACCTATTAACCTTTTTTTAATCTAAATGCCATTTCTCTGAATTGTATCTTGGTAGTTCTAAGTGGCATTTCAATATACAAAAAATGATTATAACGTTGTCCCAAAACATAATACATCATGATACAATTGGTTCCAAACACAAAATTTTCCTTCTATTCTGAAAAAAAAAAAAAAACTCCCAGACAACAGCTGAAATGTGAAATCAAAATTCAACTCAAAGGCTGTGTGCTGTTTATAAGAAGAAAAAAAACAAACGTTTTCAGCTTTATATAGAAATATAGCAGGAGATTTGGAAGTTCAATCTGCCTGAAGCTAAAATTCACAGGTTTACGTTCATCTTGACATCAATTTAGCAAGATGAAAGAGCACACATCCAGAAGGTAAGGCGAACGGCCTCTCACCTTAACACCAACTGGCCCTGTTGTGTCAGAAGGAGAAAAGAACAAGAAACAAGAAAGGGTTAATGCAAGGTGAAAAAAGTACAAAACACTTTATTAAAAAAAAAATAAATCTGCACGGAGCCTCTAAAGAAACACCAGGTGACAAATAACAGGGACGTCAGAGTAGTACACTGAAATTTTGGCAAGAGCCCATTGGGTGACACGAAGTGCCAGTTAAAGCTCCATCTTGGGATTCATTGGCTGGACAGCGAGCAAGCAAGCAGGCTGGCCAATAGCAAAGGACACAGTGAGAGGGCAGGGGGTGTATATTGTTACACGTGGTCCATGTCAGGCAAGGGGAGTATTCTATCAAGTGGGCTTAACAAATCCTGTAGTTAAACCTGAATTCTGATTGGAGAAAACTGAAAGCCTGACTTCTGGATTTGTCAATTCCCCAGAGCTCCTTGAATTTCTCCAATCATAATTCAGGTTAATTGTGGAATTTATTACGCTCACTTGATGGTATACCCCCCAGGGGCCCATTCCAGAAAGTGGGTTTAACAAATCCTGTATTCATACCTGAATTCTGAATGGAGAAATCTGAAAGTTCAACTTCAGGATTTTTTGATTCCTCAAATCTCCGCAAATTTCTCTAACTAGAATTTAAGTTTGACTATAGGATTTGTTAAACCCGCTTTCTGGAATGGGTCCCAGGTGTGTGTGAATCAGCATTATAATGCATTAGGAATTAAATGACAAACAAACAGCATTGCGTAGACAGGAATAGAACAAAGCGGTAAGGCAAAGCTATAAATAGTCGCATGGGCCTCACACACTACTGAATATCTCTAGTGCATTTGTTACTTATTAAGCTTTTGCCAATTTGCATGGTTATTATAAATTACTTTTTCATATGAATTGAAAGCTGGTTTATCAGACTTTTCCTGCACCAGACAATGTACAAATTAATGCTATATAGTTATAGGGAAGATATGAGTTTACTGGTAAATTGATGTTTTACATCATGGTGCCGGAGAAGTTTCCCATTGAAAGAACACTTCCAATTTCATAGATGCTGCTCACAATGGAAATGTTGCTATTGTTTTCCAAAGTGCAGTTCCTGCTGCCAGAGATCTGGCAGACAGACACATCTTTGGGATTCCGTCTCACTTCGGAGGGATAAGTGACTACGGAAATTTCATATCATCAGTCCAAACTCGTAACGGTAAAGCGAGTCTAATTAGTATACACAGAAAGTGATGTCTGCTGGGAATGGCCTCTGGCTACCATGGGCAATTTCTGCCCACTTTTTTCTATCTGAAATCAGATTGGGGCTTTTGGTCTGGGAACTTCTGAGGAAAAATTGGGCCACATTTCTTAAAGTATTTCCATAATGATTCCCACATGTGCTTATGATACGCGGTATGTAATAATATCGACACAAGATGCCGTCAAGGTGGATCGAGGCTCGGGTTTTGCTAAACCTTGTTTACAGAGGACAGTGCAACATTCCCATGTAGCAGATGAACTTAGAAGTGTCTTTGTTTCATTCGTTTGTGGTGAGAAGCAGCAACCAGTGCCACTGGCACAAAGCCACCAGGCATCAATCATTGATATAATGCTGACTGTTGTGCGCTTATCAGGATAACACCGCTGCTGTTTTTCACCCCAAAACTAAGCAATGAAAAAAATGAAATGTACAGTAATTTATTTATAAAGGTTTGGATAAATAAATTACGACCACTGGGGATGCTCTGGCCAGCAGGGCAGATGGGGCAACACTCTCCAATTGGGATCTCAGGGTTGGGGCAGTCTTTTAGCTCCTCGCAGATAATTTCGTCGCACAGGACGGTCCCGGAGTCGCACACACAGATGTGACACGGCGCCGACTTCCACACGTCTTTGTCCATGTACTGCTGGCCATCCTGCATGCAGCCACCCAGCATCGCTGTGCAGCGACACACGGGCCACCAAGAAGGCAGGGTGGGATTAAAGTGGCAAGGGGAGAGACAAGGCATCAAGGACACCAAACACTGACATCACATTGAAAGGACGCCCCAATGGCATCAGCCTCATAATAAATAAATAATGACACTGATAAAACCAAAACATGATCGTTTGATATTTCAAACAATGCTTAAATTAGACGTCTATCGAACATAATGATGATATTATTAGAAATTAAGACTCTACAGTATATTCCATATTTAAGATGAGTTTAAGGCTCCAGACTTAAGAACCACTTATAGCGCAAGGTAGCACTTTGCGCAAATTCCGCCTGCAATTCCGAGAAAGCGCCACATGGGTGCAGTGCAGCTTTTAAAAGATCAGCATCATTAGCTACCTGAGTAATGTGTTTCACGTGCTTTACACAATTTTCAAGTAAAATGGGGATATACGCTTTATGCAAATTCATACTATGGTATGATGGTAAGAGTTACAAAGGATCATTGCAGAAGTTCAAGACAAGCTCTCTTATTTTACAGTGTTACAAGAACAGTTTTAAAACAACTAAATTAACTGCTTTGTAATTGAGCCTATTTATAGAGGTAAATATACCGTGAAATGTACTTCTGTATGTGCTTTAAATAAGTTAATCGCTGTTTTATTTTGTACTTGGCGAATTTATGACAAAGTATAATACTGGACATCACAGATAGGTAACTGGGGTTTATTATTACTGTTTTAGGTAACGGTCCTCTAGGTAAAATAAGTATTACCATGAACACCGACAACTTCCTGGATATTTGGAAGGGATGCAATACATTTATGGTACGAACTACATTCATAAAACCGTTGGCCTTACCATGCCTCAGCATTCCACTTGAACTGCTCTATAAAATGTTTTACTGTGATTTAAAACTTGTATCAGATCGTAATTAGTAGCTAAACAATGTCACTGCAATATTTCTTGTCACATTAAATGCAAAACAGCAGGTCCCTTCCTCTGCTACCATCATATCGCCCAACGATGTGAACGCACCACTGACTGATGCCTAGCTTCCAATAATACGTGTGAGCAGAGGTGAAAGGACACATACAGTAGGAATGATAATCCTGGAGGTGTGCTCAGCTCTGGGTAACCAAGCGGACCCCAGAGGTTATGAATGAGGTCTTTCTTAAAGACACAGAGCGTCTAATTCACAGGGTCTTGCCTTATACAAACAAGGGGCAATTTGCACCTCCCTGCAAACACCACCCCCTAGCCCTTCTCGAACCCACACCTCCGTCAGACACCAGTTCAAACACGTCAAAGAATGGAGAATGGTCAGCATTCATATACATCTCTTTAGACATACACCTCCATCTATCTATCCATCCGTCTGTCTGTCATCAAGAGCCTGATTTTACAGTTCTCTGCAATTAACGTGAAATACATTGCAACAATAAGCACCTTATCCTACCTATAAGAAAATCACTTCAATTTGGCACCAACAACCTGTTTTTAAGACACATAAATGACCCCTCTGCACTGTGCATTCCATAGTCTGACTTGAATTCCACATTTTTTATTAGAGGAGAGTGGGACACAGCAAATTGAATGCAGGTGTTGGGATCTTCACACTGAGGTTGCTTTCCGAATGGCTCATGGGCCACATTAAACACGTGTTAACTCCATCCCTCCTAATCACACACACGTCCTCGGGGTCCCAATTAATCAGAGGTCCCCGGCCGTAGGGGCCCTCTGCCTGATTAAGGCCTGATCAATGCCAGCAGCTTAAAGATGCCCTTTGAGCCTGCAAACGAGAGACTTCGCCAAGCCAAATGACTGCTGCCTCTTAAGAGCTTCTTAAACTGGGCTCCTCTTTAAAATATTTTCCCCCAGTAGCTCTCAGGAAAGAACGACTTACATTATATCCAGGGGCCTCTGCGTTTTGAAAGTGTAACCTGAGCCTGCCTTTGCACGTTTTTTTCTTTTCATTTTTTCCTCACGTTTCTATTTCTTTTTTCGAACCCCCACACAGCCCCTCCTTACAACATATAACTTAGTAACCAAGTTAAGCCTGACTCCTTATGCATAAAAGAAGAGTCTTTGAAAAACTTGAATAATAAAACCATATTGCATACGGTATTTTCCATTTGATTTCGTGACAGACAATCCATTTCTTTCTCCAGTGACTTTCACAGCCTCTGGATAATCTAAAACACAGATGGAAACACTATAAGTATATGGAACTCTCATTTTGGCCTGATTCCACGAGTACTAACTTATTTTCGCTATTTAAACGCAGATGCTCCATATATAAAATATGATTAAATGCTCGTAATTACTTAATGAGTTACATAGCCTGTTAAAAACAGCAAATACCATTAATCATAAACACAGCGCAGCATCTTTGGTCAGTTAAAGCAATTGGCTTTAATCTTTACAGTAATCCAAATCGAGTCACTATTGCGATGCGGCACTTTAACAAGTCCGGATTCGTCTCGATGCCCGATGACAATGGAATGTTGACGTTTTTTTCCCCCCACTGAGCATGAAGAGCTTTTATTTGTCTACTTTTACCAAGTGAATCTGACGTGAAATGATTAGCGTTCAGAATATTTCCCGCATGCCCGCAGGTGTCCGGCGCTGCTTGCGGGATGGGGGGTGGGGAGAATTTGGGACCGGAGATGAAAACCTTCATCTGGCAATTAATTTACGTCTCGGGGAACATCTGATCCCCCTCTTTCAGACAATCGAAACCCACTCATACACTTGTCTCCCAGAAATCAACTTTCAGAGCCCCTGATATTTAAAAGTCATAGCTTTTTACAATTTATGTTTGTGCATTCAATATTATTTTACTAGAATACCCACACTAACCAAAAATGTAATTATAGTGACACAAAACGCAAATATTTCAGCTAACTAAACATTTTTGACTACTTAGGATATTCTTTTTCACCAAACTACCAAACTGGAACCGGGCTGAACTGTAAGAGATCCAGAACGGAATCGCAGTGCTTCCTCCACAACTTAGTAATGCAAAACAGTTTAGAAAAGTATCAGGAATATCGAGGCATACTCCAGTTTCCAAGTTTCCTCAGATAACTGCTCAGTAAATATTAGACACGTAAAGTGATAGGCGCACCAATCCACTGAAGATGCAAGTCGATCTGATACCGTTTCCTACTCGGTGCGAGGAGCGTGATCAATAGAACGTTAACGAATACAATTTATCTATAAATAATAATAATGATAAAAAAAATGAAAATCAAATTAATCTGTGAAAATATACGAAGTAACGATGCATTCACAATTCCGAAATAACACGTCGTGTTAGTACTGACATTAGGAAAATGAAAAGTTGCAACTTACTGTCATCGTCTCTCTGACATCTGACAAGGGCTAAAAGGCAGGCTTGGCTTGCTACAAGTAGCAGTACAGTCCTTGAGTCCACAAATCTGAACATGTCTAAATATTAGACATGCAGGGCCTTTGGGGGGG
>JAACJT020000105.1:2329095-2352216 GCA_009936485.2 Gymnarchus niloticus
GGGGAGGGGGGGGGGGGGGGAGCGGGTGGGGGGGGGGGGGGGGGGGGGGGGGGGGTAGAAATGAGTCGACGGGACAAATGGAGCAGCGCAGCGCTCTTTGCGTTAGTGTGTGTTCCCAGTGAGCCAAACGAAGCATACAGAACACCTTCCAGAACCGATGGGCAATCCAGCGCCGGGCCCTAGCGAAATCTCAGTACCGAGCGCTCCACGCCGGGCGCTGCAGTTTTATGTCCATTCTGCCTTCAATGGATCTTCGTATATTCCCAAATAGCAGTCCAACCCCTACCCCCTGTCAGGATGAAACCTGAACCCCGTCGCCCTCCCATTTCATCTCCCAAGTTCCATTCTCCCTGACGCCTCCTTCTAGGCGATCCTGAAAAGAGGTACCCTAAAGACCCCCATCTTAACTCCCCCACCCCGCTAGTCTCCCTCTTGTCCGCAAAAAGCAACTTGAAAACTTTTCTCGAAATAAAACGACGTGATTGTTCCATATTTAAGACATTTCTTTAGTCACACAATCGTGATTTTTAATCGTTATATCAATGAATGGAAGGAGTATGTAGATGCTTCTTTTGACGAGAGGGTTTAGGACCCGAAATAAATCAGGGATTAATTAAATCAGGATGTTTAAATTTAATGTGAATAAGATACGAATAACGGACAATGACTTCTCAACTTAAGAAAGTATGGCGTGGGAAATTCGTATATTTATTGATTCTACTGATTATGGCAAATATATATCTTTATTCACTAATATAACGAGATTTTTTTTTTTTTTTTAAACGGCGTATGCTTAACACTTGTCGACTTTCGAAGATCTGGATTTCATTTGATTTAATTTAAGACTGGATCAACATTATATTGAAGATTCAGCAGTAAACGTGATTTATTTTTCGAAATGTTAATCATCCCGCGAGTTTTTATGAACTTTTAAGGAATTTTGAGACCTAATTGGTTGGATACTTGAACTAAACGCACGGACCTTGCATTTCCTAGAAAGCGGTTAACATGGCATATAATGTAAAATAGTCAGGCTGAACATGTTAAAACGGAGCTAAGTAACTGTCAGGATTAAGTGAAATGACTTTACTAGCTGTCGGCATGTTTTTTCGGGGGACATTCAGGACGATCCCAGTTCTCAATTGAAAAGTGATGCTTGTCAAATGAAATTATTAACTAAAGAATAACTGCAGTGTTCTCGGAAATGAGCAAGAATACAATCAGGAATGATGTAGTTTTATGTTAAGAATTTCAACTATTTGTAGATACATTTTAAAGTTAAAAAAAAAAAAGAAACTGTAAGGCTTTACCCTCAAGGATTGTCTTGAGAAGCATTGTAGTGTTAGCTTACGGAAAAATAAGTCCAGTCTTGGAGATATCTTTTTATTATATAATTAATAAAAGGATAAAAACCGTGTGTAGAAACTTGCATGGTGAAAATCTTTAATGGTGAGAAAATCCACAATACTCTATGAGATGTTTGAACTTTTTTTTTTTAAGCACATCATATTTCATCCCTTCAGGTGTAATGGCTCATTTCTCTTCTGTAAGAACATAAGATGTCTGAGGAGCTTTTGATTGGTTTTGGGATAGCAGGGAGGGCTGTAAAGCGAAGGTGGAGCTAGGTGCCTTCACCTGGTTTGTCCAACCAGCTGTCTGTTTGAAAGCGAAGAGAAACTGCCCATCCGGTTTGCTATATAGTCCAAAGTGCACACTGTGCAGTGACCATCACCTGAATGTGGACTGGAGACCACTTTCTCAAGACTGAAGAACCTAGAGCTACTACGGGTTGGAGGGCCTATATAAGAAAATGTTTTTAGATCTTTCTGTCAGTCCTCCATTTAGTCAACTTCAATGGTTCATTCTTATAGGTGTGGAATCACAATGAAGTCAAGGTCTCTGACTCAGTAGTATTTGGCTGAATCACACATGGACATTATGTTTGGAAAATGAACATTTTCTTACATGCTTGGCAATTTTGGAAAATATGGAGCGTGATTTTTCTTTTTTAGATCCTGGTTTTCTTGTTATTTTTCATGGAGTCTGAGGGCACAGATACACAATGGAAAGTGTTGAGTTGTAGATGGACCACAGTTCTGCTGTTGTTGGGTACACTTACATGGCTATGGGATTTTCTTCACGCTTCTCACTTCTTGGATGATGTTAGTTTTGAATATTATGTAGTGAAGGGCATTGATGAGTTTATGTATCGAGAGAAACTCAAAAGAGCTAAATTTATTTAGCGATAACAACAATAAAATGTAAAGCGGATTGACTATGTGGCATGGTAAATAAAAACCATTGAGGTCATATTTATATACAATGTTCAAGATTTTTAATCCCTTAAACAATTTGCCACAGACCTTCTAATGAAGCACAGATGAGTTGTTAAAGTCTTACATGTAACAAGAACATCAGTCCATCAGTTTTGAAAATGCTGGTTTTTGCTTCAACACGTAGCCATTAAAGGATGCTGAGTTTGTTTGTTCATGGTTTTTGGTGAGATGGTACAACCTGCCTTGCTGCACCATCATTACTGAAGTATCAACTCTGCAGTTCTCCCTTCCAGAGATGGGCCTGGTGTCAGCTAAAGACTAGCCTCATTTGCACAGTACTGTGAGACTGTGTTTGTCTTGTCATGATTACCACATGGATTCCAGCTTGTCTGCTTCTGATGTACTCAAGCAGGCTCTTCGAGCAGGACTGCTGTACGCAGACAAAAACAGAAAAAGTTTAAAACAAATTAATTTCAGAATCTCTATGGCTCCCCAGTGACTTTGCTTACCCATTTTCTTTGTTATACTTCAACGGTATAACTATTCTCAGTGTCATCGACTAGGTTCTACTAGGGTTGCGACATACACATAACACGATTTTCCTTTTAAATCAACGCTTTGTTATGGAAGTAGGTTGATGTTATAGTTATAGTCAAAATGCTTAACCCGTTAATCAATTATATACTGTAAATGTTCTAAGATTTATAGCTACAGCAGCATTTATTAGTGGGTGATGAAAGTGTTCATTCATAAAAGGGAGTCATTCAGAACAGACCACACTCCAACCTGGAGCCCAGCCAACACACTGAGGTCCTTCACACCAGTCTTGCTCAGTGTGTTTGGTAAGCATAAGCTCTAGAGCCCCCCTGCACAGAGATCTCGGACCACAGAACTGACAAGGTTGCTTTCAGATGAGGAAAATCGTTCCTGAGAGGACAGCAGGATTTTTCAATCACATCAAAAGCAAGGCCAGTGGATTCCTTCAGAGAATTTTTATATTCAGTCCTCAGTGTTGTTCATCAGCTCTACCAGGTTGAGGAGGCCTGTTACACGGACAGTTACATTAGGCTATTATTATTATTATTTCAGTAATGACCAAAGAAATGAATCGGCAGATGCCTTTATCTTGACTGCTTTTCTCAGCCTTGAGCTAAACCCAATTGATTTAAACGAACAATAACTCAAACGAATGGCCAGACAAACCAAGTTTGTGTTTACATAATTACATTCATTGTATTATGGGTATAAACACTGAAATTTGGAAATGCATTTATTCCTGTATAAGTGACTGATGCAGAAAAACACACACATACAGAGAGACGTTCGTGTATGCGTGCACACACACACACACACACACACACACACACACACACACACACACACACACACACACGAGTGGCTGCATTCCATGTGTTCTGTTCTTAGAAACTGCCTCATCATACACTCTGTAATTTGGCAGTCAAAGAGAAGATGATGATTAAAAAGTCTCAGTAAAAAAAATAACTAAAGCTTCTAACATCTGAAGCCATGCACGGGCAGGAACGTAAAGAAAATATTGAACTTAACTATGGACACTGTATGTTCCTGAAACGTTCTCATATTATATATAAGAATATAATTATATTACCTGCCAGGGGTTCAAATGAGAGTAGATGGAGGAGGAGTTTTGGCCAGAGGGAGTTTGAGCTGCACTTGTTCATTACACAGTTAACTAGCAGTCAACTGACGTCACTGTTAATGTCATAAACTCTTAACCAGAAAGTATCGGGTAAATCCCATGAGGTGGCTTTGCTGTTGGAGTCCTGAAGATGTTATCTAACCATAACTGCTCCAGTAAAATATCCAGCTGTGGAAAATATCAGTTACCAGGCATTAAAGTGCCAGCTGAATGTAAATATTTGTAGTATGGAGACCTGATGACTTTATGTCTCTCTTTTGAATGAAATGTAGTGTAAGAGACTTCAACACTTTTTTACATTGACCGTAGGACCATGGACCAAATATGCAGACTGTGACTCACCATACATCAATAGCACCATACATTGGCATTAAAATATACCCCACATTTAGTGCTGGGAGTCCAAATCAGAAAGAAAAAGTCTGGTTTCATGGCTTTGCATGTCAAATGCGGTCTATGGGTAGCAGAATATTTAGTTGCATAAATCAACATGTGCCCAGCTCTTGGAGCTACAAACAGTCAATTAGATATGCAGGAAGTACACCAATGCCTATTTATAGGGTAAGAGGCCCCCTTGAATCCAGTCTGTGATGCAAGGTCTTTACCTCCTCTGTTTGGGTCCTGATCTTTGAACTCTGAGCCCAGACCCTGTGTCCTTCCCTAGCAACAAGGACAACTCAAATTTCTCACAAAGGCAGCAAAAGTCTTTTATTTGGCCTTAAAAGGACATAAATTATATTAAGGTGCATAATATAGAAGTCTTAATGAATATTGGATGAAGGAAATATGGATGTAGTGAGAGAGGACATGCGGTTGGTGGGTGTGACAGAGCAGGATGCGAAGGGCAGGAAGAGATGGCGAAGGTTGATCAGCTGTGGTGACCCCTGATGGGAGCAGCCGAAAGGGAGTGATGATGAGTGGGAAAAAGCAATATATAATCTACACCTGAGTTGAGCTGATTTCATTACATAATTCCTTCACATTGTCTCACCACAAATGATACAGAATTGATACACTAAATTTAAAATATGAGCTTTCTTCAAAAATGTTTTGATTTATCATCATCATCATTAAAACAGTGATGACAGCAGCAGTGTTGAAGATGTTATATAACCTTCATTTGAGGTTTTGCCCTTAGGGATGGCAGACCTTCACACAGTGGGGTTTTCTGAAGCATGGGGACTTTTTCACCCCCCCCCAGACATAGAGAACTAGGAGCTGTCAGCTGACTGCAGTGAGCAGCATTTATAAAATCTCATAATCAGCACACTGATAATCTTTTTATCGCACAGTTTATTGTTCCTAAACATCTAAACAGGCTCTTTGCGTATTAACGATTTTTTATGCTTTTTTTTTAATTTCATGTCTAATTTATATTGTCTGATGTTTTATGTGTTAATTTCTCATGACTAACATCCATCCATACACCCATTCATTTTCTCGTAGTAAATGGAGAACATCCATCTCTCTTCCAATCACTAATCCTGGCCTGAGTCATGGGGGGCCTGGAGCCTATCCCAGGCAGCATTGGGCACAAGGCTGGTCTACACCCTGGATGGGAACTCAGTCTATTGCAGGGCATGTATACTGTTTGTAATAATTTGTATTTAATTACAAACTTATTTTGACTTTGACTTGAGCAGCTGGGCGAAGAGGGATGCACAGTGAGCTCAGGTCAGGTTAGAGAGCAGGGGCAGGTGTGAGCTCAGTGCTTTAGGACCCTGGGGTGTTTTTTAACGTTCAGACAGGAGGAGGTGCTTCAGTGCCCACCTTCCCTGCACAGCGCTGACAGGCTTTTCGTCAGTGGGTCTAATCATGGTTGGCTAAGGACAGGTAATGTACCAGGAGGTGGGCCTTATTGTCAAATGCCATTCATGTGTGGACCAAACCAGGAGCAGCAGGCAAAGCTCGCACTTAGATTCCTGGAATTCTTCAAAAATATGGGAAATACCACACACCTGCATCATGAAGCTGATGCTTGAAATCGTAGCAAAAAAGTCTTATGGAAAAGGACTATTTTTGAACACTTAACACAAATGAGTTCCAGTGTTGTATCATAAATGAGTGCCTGGCCATCCAATACATTCAGCCAAAACCGCTGCTTTCTTTACACACTGTTGATCAGAAGATATCCTGTATATCTGAGCTGGAGAAGGTGCTGGATTGGGGGCATGGATAACGACCCGGCTCAACGTGACCTTTACATCTCTGGGCAATTTTAAACTTGACGTTCAATGTTTTTACTAAACAACCCAAGGAAAGCTAAGCCAGCCAGGGAGTCTGAATTGGCTGTGAGTCTTTTGTTAACTTGAACTTGGTTTTTAAATTCAATCAGATTTTCTTGCCCTGACTGTTCTTGACATATTTTTGTGAACAACTTGCTACATATACACTCCTCCTTTGAAAACATTTAAATTTTCAGTTTCATAGTTATATATATGGCGACTGTGACCTATCTTTAGCAGGATGTAAACACTAGAACATAGTAATCTGTTGTGCCATTTTGGCTCCATGTCGATTTTTGCTGCCAACCTGGTCTTTATGCATCTCTAATTACTAAGATGCAAAAAACAGTGTTCCTTGGCCAGGAGACCACATGACATTTCCAAAATGGCTGGCTGATTATTCCATTAGCAGGATTTGTATTTGATTGTCTTTTAGTGTTTCTCGTACGTCTGCCTATCATTGCCAGCGATTCATTATAGTTTTGGATGTACTGACTTTCACTTTTGTATATTTAAAGGCAGTATATTTCTCCCTTGAATCCTCACCATGTAAATTCTGTTCCCTTGGCAGTAACGCCGTTTGGAAGCTTCAGGAGAGAGAGAAGAGGCATCTGTGTGTCTTGCTCCCGACAGCATTGCTAATGGGAGGACCGTAGGGGATGTAATTGTCTACAATGTGGAATGACAACCTGGATTACTGGGCAATTCAAGAAGGGATTTGAGCAAAGTACTTAATGTGAAGCCAGTAATGTACGCAGTTGTGTAAATTTGGAAGGATGCAAATTACTATAGATAAAAATATCAGCAGCCAAACTCAAGAGAGATGAAGTTTAACTCTTTATTCACTGAATCATAGAATTATCAATAAGACCTACAGACCTAGCCAGACATCATTACAAGACACCCCTTTGTTAGGGTGGGGGAAAGAGTTGTTTTAACATTAGGATATGATTAATGTAACATTATTACTTTGCACGTTCCGATTGGTGAGAGTAAACCCTACTAGACAAGACAGGATCACTCTCTGAGTCCCCAGGGGTCCTTTAAGAATCCTTCAGCATGAAACGTGCACCAGTTAAGCTTAAGCACAAGACTGATTCCTTTGAGGTCCAGTCACCTTTTTCACAAAAGCCATCTTTCCTAATGACTGAAATGGAATACCTGCTTTGGGACATGGAACAGCTCCATGAATTTGAGGCTTAGCTGCCTAAAGTGCATTGACGAACGAGGTATAGATTCTGTTTGTTTCCATCTCTTTTAAAATTGCCAAGTGTGTGAATAGCCGATGTTTTATCAAACTGAACAGCTGGAGTATTTCTGGTCACTTAAATCTTATGACTTTGATCTTCTAATTCACCTACTTTCTCTCCACTTGACATCCATCAGACTCGCTCTTTGACAGGTGTCTCATTCGACATTTTCAGGCAGAAACGGCTGCAAACGGGGAAACAAGCAATACTGCGGAGACACCTATCCTTCAGGAGGATCTGCTGATAGCAAATGTATTTCTTTTAGCCACCAAAACCGGTGCGGGTTACAGAATCCAGCAGTGATGTTATCAGAGAGAGAGACAGATAGCGACGGAAAATGAGAGAGTGTAACAGCACATACCGGTGGTTGGATTTTCAGAACACAGACAAAAGGAACAGCAACCAATCGTCAGAGAGCTTTTTTGTTTGGCAAGGAGTCCATCTGGAAAGGTAATCAGAGCGAACGGAGAGAAAGAAAGAGTCAGAATGGGGCTGATGACAGGGTGGGGGAGAGAAGGAGGGAAAGTAAGGGAAAGAGTGGGAATCTAGGAGCAGGGAAAGGGGAGCACAGGCAAATATTCCTTTAAAAGAACATTAGTTAGATGCCTGAACACAGAGTTGACAGAACCTTTACATTGATATAAAGAAAATCATTACTCAGTACGACAAAAATGTGTCTCCGGTGATTCGACAGAATTAAACGTATGCGGCACACTGTTCCTGGCATCTGCGTGCAGTTGGAGCTGCCATAGGCTGCACTTCAACTGGCAAACAGACAGACAGACAGGGAGACAGACAGACAGACAGGGAGACAGACAGACAGACAGGGAGACAGACAGGCAGGCAGACAGACAGATAGACTGGCAAACAGACAGACAGACAGGGAGAGACAGGCAGGCAGACAGATAGACTGGCAAATAGACAGACAGGCAGGCAGTCAGACAAATAGACTGGCAAATAGACAGACAAATAGATAGATAGATAGATAGATAGATAGATAGATAGATAGATAGATAGATCTAGGCTAGAGTGCCCTAAAGAATGGCTTGAATCAGGCACTCAGTGGAATTTCCAGGTGGTCACAGAGCTCTCGGAATGCAGTTATTCTCTGCGACTTAACGGACAGTGCTGAGAAGAAGAGAACTGATTAATTAAAGTGCTTCTCCGGTCCTATCTAGCCACCTAGTGTGTTCGTATGTGTGGTGCGTTATCTGTGAAGAAGGCGAGTGTTCGTCCTGAAGGCCATCCGTCAGCGAGTCCTGTTTGCTCAGGTCGGCAGCAGCACAGGGAGCAGGCTGCCCCCGTTTGTATGCGGTGCAGCTGACAGACATCTGTGAAAATCGCAGCTCGTCCTTTAGAGACGGTGCCTGCACCACAACTGTGGGAGCTGTGGACCGCTCACGTTAGTCTGCCATTCTTCAATACCCTGAGCAGAATGAAAGAAAAAAATGTTTCTCCAGACATTTTATTCAGGAAATGTCGATAATGTGTCTGAAGCTGGGTCTGGGTTAGGTCTGTATCTCCAAAGGTACCACCTCCATCTGCAGGAAAAACAACCACAACTCAGCGAAAATCTAATTTTCATAGTTGTCTCAGTCATACAAAAACAGGATGGTGTCATGGCAACGCAACCCTGGGAACTCCTTTCAAATGGGCTGAACATCTTGGTAGAGCCTTGCTGTGGGTTCGATAATGCCAAGGTACTGATAAACATACAGACTAGGGGACCACAAACAGAAGTTACTATGTACTTCAAGTAGCAGGTGACTGCCACTTCCAGAAACATTCCTGAAAATTGCGAGATATGCCTTTAAATTGTCCAGAGTAAATGGAAAATTCCAGAAGCCTTAAAGAGGAGTCACAGATAATGTTAGTCAGAATGATACGTTTAAAAACCCTAAAGTGAGCATAAAACATTGACAGTGATGTAGAAGGCTAGGGACACAAGGGACTGAAACTTGGTACCATACCACTGTTTATGTTCCGTGTGGCTTGGAAGGTGAATGTGCGTTCGGCGGGACAGCATCGTATGAAAATTCCTCTCAGCCGAAGGGATACAGAAGGGGGGAAAAACAGACACGCATTGAGAGAGAGACAAATTAGAAAAGAAGCAATAAAGAAAGAGAAGGAGATGTGAGGCTGGCGGATGGGAAAAGAAAGGATAATATGTGAATGAGCGAGAGAGAGAGAGACGGGGATAAAAAGAGAGGAGGATAAACACAAGGGCAGAATGTGACAGTTTTCGGTTTTGAGGTGGAAATATGTGGCAGCTGGGGGGGTTCATAGGAATCATTGGCTCTGAAGGAATCCAGTTTCAGCCATTCAGACATCATATTGTTACACTTCCCCGTGAGAGAAGGTGGGGGGTGAGCCAGGGATGTTCTTTCCACACAACACCCCCTACCATACACACATGCTCACGTCAAGCATGGTTTTTCATGAAACATTTTCAGAACGTTAATGGAACATCACCTTGTCTCTGAAAAGGTTTTCCGATGAGCAGTTGTAGTTTTCCTATTACGTCTCCTGCCTGCAGTAAGAGAGATAGAGGGAAAGAGAGAGAGAGAGAGTGAGGATGGAAAAATCCATGTCCATGTGTTTGCTGATATTGGTATACCTCTCCAACCCCGTCTGATTTTGCAATAAGGCTCCTTGGCCACCGAACGCATTTGAATGCACCTCAAGCTTTGTGTCACACAGCCCCCCTGACTTTCCATTCTTGATCTTCACGCGATGGGCGCTCTTGGTGAGGCAATGTGAACTGTGTCAACCGCTCCAAACCTTCCCAAAACGCGCCAACTTCAAATACAGACCAAGAAGGGACTTTTCACCATTCTGACTGTTTAGCTTTACTAATCAGAGAAAAGGAAAAAGGACTACCTTATCAAATGGACAATTCATTATTCTATATTTTGTGCCAAATTACACACAATTCTACTACTAATTAAACTTATAACTGTTCTGAGTCCTTTTAATGAGTTTACAACCTCCAACAGACTCACAAAAACAATGCTTGGTTAAAAGCTTTAAATAAGGGAAGTAATAGGTATTAAGATTAATCAGCTACAAAGCCCTTGCATTTAAAAACATATTTTTACAGCATAATTTAGTGCACAAAAACATTTGTGTTGGAGAAACATTTTTGCAAGTAGATACATCACGTACATTCCTCATATAATGTGAAATCTTGTCTGAGAGATCTTTCTGCTCTTTCAACTAATTTCTTCATAAGCAAAAACATTTCATGTTAAGGAAATGTTTTTTCCAGAATTTGTCTTGTGCTTAGCAAGAAAATTTTTCAGAGTAGCCTCTTTTGTTTTTTCTTTTTTTTTTTTGTTAAGCGTCTGCTAAATCCATCAGACCTGGCGGTTTTGGGAGTCTCTCCTTCTCCCTGTCGCCGGGATTCTCAGCATTCCCTTTCGCACTGGGAATGTCTGCTTTCCCAGTGCCTATTTCATACACCGAGTTTTCATCCTAGGGACTCATCTGGGCACCCCACGGGTGATGCGCATGCACAGTCATCGATAACTCTTACGCCAGCAGCGGGGATCCTTCAGAGCACTGTTGACCAGCCCAAAAATCCTGGCTAAGGAGCATTCACACACTTCTCATGGGTTTAAGAAGACCTAAAACATGGTTTGATCATGTGTCTCCTCTTTCTACATATGTGCACCGTCCTTTTAGGATTTATTTGGCAGTATCCCTGATTATTAATTTCTTCATGGTTTGCTAAAATATTTTTAATACCACAGACAAGACAGGATTATAAATTCATGTGAAAAATGTTTTGCTTTCATTAAGAATGAGATTTTTAATTTTATAATCAGAAAAAAATGTGCTGTACAAACTTGCCAGATTTATAAGCATACTTCAATGACTTCATTGTCTCTAAGGTTTTGACATCCCTTCCATATTTTTTAGTTAATTAAGTTAGAAACAAGTGAGCAAGTAAGACAACTGCAACAATAATAATGAGGTATCGAGTTACTGAAACAAAATCATCGCTCTCATTTTTTATGGCTTTGCAGTATCTTTTTGTATGCACTTTTACTTGGATATTACTTGAAAGGGTACTAGCTAAATGTGCAAATACAAAACCAATATTTGTTATCATTTATCATAGTAATAAAATTCACAATCATAATAAAATTGCCCTTATTTTACTTCTTGAGCAGCTTTTTATTGATAGGAACCATTTTACTCATTTAAACAGCTTGGTATTTTACAGGACTTAGTATTTTCCAGTAGGCATTTCAGCAATTTACTATCGCAAAAGAAGCCTTCTTTGGTTTACCTCTACCAGCTGAAGTCTGAATGATATGTTCAAACATTTTAACGTGGCAAGCATGCCAGTCCATGAAAAGGCATATTGATAAAACTTTGTGCCGAAAATACTTCAACTCATCAACAGCTGCTAAAATATGCTGCTGAGTTTCAATCCCTACAGTAATATTTTGGGTTGAATGCAGTAGTTAGCCTAGAAGTGAAAAATAGCACTCCAAAGAGATTTTTTTTGTACCAAACTTGGAAGAAGGGACCTGTTCACACCGAAGATACACTCTTTCACTCACAAACAATTACACTTTCAAGTATCATAGTCAGTAATATCTGCTTAAGTGAGTTTTTAGTGCATTTTAATGTTTTACGTGTGCTTTTCAAAGAAAGTTTGCACGGCAGTCTTCACTACCTTCAGAGGGACAGGTTCCAGGCAGCGTCTCCAGAGCGTGGTGTACACGGAACAAAGAGGGCAGAACTCCGTGAGTCACTGAAAAAGCAAAAAAAATGAAAAACTTTCATTCCAGTCTTTCTAAATTTGCCAAACCTGATTTTTACCATGTAAACAAAGCTAAAAGCCAGTACTCTTATAAACAGTGCAATGAGTGTTGCTTTGGCTTATTTATTGAGAGGTAAACTTTTATAATCAAACAAAAGTCTGCATTTTATATAAAAATGTCTACTTCAAAATTGTCTTCAGTCGAGTTTTACTGAGGTATGTCATTGACTAGCTGCTTTTCAGGCAGCTTTGAAATCTGATAAAAACAAATGTCATCGTCATTTTTGTACAGCTTGTGCTAGAAAATGTGAAATTGTCATGTGGTGCCCGAGCACCACCAGGGGGCGCTTCCCGGTCGGCTGCTATTCCTGTTCACCTGTTGTGAATTTCCCTAATTACTGTCTTATTTATCCCCGGTGTAGCATCTCTCCCCATTTGGTCATTGTCTTTCTGTTACTGGTTTTCCTTGTGTCCTTGATCCACCTCAGAAATAAACGTATTTGCTGCATCTTAGAGTCTCCTGAGTCTTGAGTCCCCATGATTAGATCCGACCCTGGCTTCTAGCTTGACAGAATGACCAAACCAGCACAGGATACGGTGAAGCTTCCGACCATCCAGTCCGTGATGGAGGAGATGCAGGCCACTATCACCGGAGAGACACACACTACCCAGACCCAAGCCCAGGAGATCCAAGCACTCCGTCCAGCCCTCGACCAGCTAGCTTAGTTAGCAAGCTGTACTCCCGCCCCCACCCCTTCAGGAATATGTGTACCAGATCCTGAATGGTATGACGGGGACCCAGCCAGGTGCAATGGGATTCTGACCCAATGTTACACTCTTTTGAGTGTCAGCCCAGTGCCTTCCCATCCTCGTGGTCCCGGATTGCCCACATTATTTCTCTACTCTCGAGCAGAGCCCTGGCTTGGGCGAGCAGGATCTGGACCGGACGAGAAGATCTTTGCCAAGATGTTGCTGCGTTCCTGGCTGAGTTCCACTGAGTGTTCAACCATCCCGTCAGTTGACGAGAGGCAGCTACGAGGCTACTCCACCTCCACCAGGGATTGTGCTCTGTGGCTAATTACTCGGTGGAGTTTTGAACCCTGGCGGCGGAGACAGGATGGAACAATAAGGCACTCATCACCCTCTTCCATCAAGGACTGAACGAGGGGATCAAGGATGAGCTGGCCTCCCGAGAGCTACGAGACAACCTATAGGAATTGATTACACTTGCTATCCGAGTGGACTGCCGCCTCAGAGAATACTGGACCAGACATCCCAGCCAGTGGATCCCGCTCACAGAGAGGACCCCCCACAGCCCCGAGGCTGGTCTCCGTGTCCTGGAAGCATCCCCAGGCCTTCTGGCACCAGAGCCGATGCAGCTGGGTGGCACACCGCTTACCGCTCAGGAGACAGACCGGCGTCTGAGAGGACGACTGTACCTCTATCGCAGTGAGGCAGGACACTGGCATCTGTCATGTCCAGTTCGGCTGGGAAACTCCCTCTCCCATCCATCCTCCAGGGAGCTGTGATGAGATGGGCCACCACTTTCCCCGGGTCTGCAAGCAGCCTCACCCAGAACGTTCGTCTGAGCTGGCCAGGGGGTCGATTGGAAGTGCTGGCATTGTTGGATTCCGGCACTGTTGGTAACTTTCTCAACCAAAAATTGGCCCACCATCATCATATTTCTCTTCAAAAGGTATGTCAAACCCTCTGAGTACAGGCACTTTACGGCTATCTGTTGGGATCAGGAGATGTGGAACAGCAAACCAAGCAACTCGGAACCAATTCAGAGGATATACACCTATATATAGTCAACACTCCTCAAACTCCATTGATCCTAGGATTCCCGTAGCTGCAGCAGCATAACTCACACATCTTCTGGGTGTCCGGTCAGATACTAAAGTGGGGTTTCAGTTGCCAGGCGCGTGGTTTACATCCCATCAGAGCTGCTCCACAAACTCTAGAGAGACATGCGGAAGTGCTCGACCTGACATCACTCCCTCCGGACTATCACGATCTCGCCAACTGCTTGAGCAGGGGGAGAGCAGCTTTGCTGCCTCCCACCCAACTGTGCAATTTTGTGATTGATCTCCTTCCTGGTACCTGCCCTCCTCATGGTCACCTATATTCCGTCTCCAAACCAGAACAGACCGCTCTGGACAAGTACACCACTGAAGCTCTTCATCAGGGACACATTTGTCCATCCACATCCCCCGATGCCACCAGCTTCTTCTTCGTCAAGAAGGATGGTGGACTGTGTCCTTGCATCAGTTACAGAGGACTGAACCAGATTATCATTAAGAACAGGTACCCCCTACAGCTAATGAATACTGCTAATGAAAATGGAGAGCAGCATTTTTACCAAGCTCAATCTACGCAGTGCATACAATCTCATTCGCATACGTCAGGCCTCCCAAGGGTCACTACAAGTGTCTTGTTATGCCTTTTGGGCTTTCAAACAGTCCAGCCGTGTTCCAAAATTACATTAGTGAAATACTCCGTGATTACATAAACCGGTTTATTTACGTTTACTTGGATGATGTTCTGATTTTCTCGCGTTCCCTCACCAATCATGTACCACACATCCGTTCTGTTCTTCAGTGCCTTCTCCAACATGGCCTTTTCTGTAAAGTGGAGAAGTGCTCATTTCACATCTCGTCCACCACTTTCCTGGGTTACATTGTCACCTGTGTGGGCATCACCATGGACCCAGCCAAGGTCTCCATTGTCAGGGATTGACCTCTGCAAGCCTCTGTGAAGCAACTGCAGTGCTTCCTTGGCTTCATGAACTTCTGCAGGTGCTTCATATGCAACTACTGCGCAGTTGCCAGTCCCCTGACTGATCTCATGTGCGCTGGTTGGGGTTTTGTGTGGAGCAAGGAAGCGGCTGTGGGGTTTGACCGGCTCAAGCGTCTATTCACCTTGGCTCTGATCCTGGGTCACCCTGACCGTGAACACCCCTTCATGGAGGAGATCAATGGCTCCGATGTGGGAGCGGGTGCTGTCCTGTCCCAGCGGGGACCCCATGAGAAGCTCCACCCGTGTGCCTATTTCTCCTGCAAGATCTCCACTGTAGAACTGCGCTACAGCATGTGGGACCAGGAGCTCTTAGCTGTCCAATGGGCTCTGGAGGAGTGGTGCCACTGGCTTTAGGGTGGTGACCATCCCTTCCAGGTCTGGACTGACCACCGCAACCTACTTGCCATCCAGCACCTCTGGCAGCTCAACCCTCACCAGGCACACCGGGCCATGTTCTCTGAGGAATTTAACTTCACCCTGACCTACCGCCCAGGCTCAAAGAATGCCAAGGCCAATGCCCTGTCTCAACAGTTTGAACCAGACACCCAGGTACTCATGCCTCCATCCGTGCTCCCCTCTACCAGGATGGTGGCTCCGCTATGTTGGGACATGGAGACCTGTGTTTTGCAGGCGCTGCAGAATGAGCCTGGCCCTTCCTCGACTCCTCAAGGTTGCCTCTTCATTCCTCAAGCCCTCCACCCGAAGGTCCTCTTGTGGTGTAACGCCTAGGTGCTCGTGGGCCACGCGGGGGTCCGCAACACCATCCATCTCCTCTAGCACCATTTCTTGTGGCCAGAGCTGGCTACGGATGTCCGACACTTTGTGGCCGCTTGCACCACCTGTGCTGTAACCCACCCCGAGAACCGACCTCCAGCGGGTTCACCCCCACCCCCTGCCGGTCTTGCGCCATCCCTGTCCCATCTCATCCTGGATTTCATTACGGGAATCCCTGTTTCCCAAGGCAACATGGTCATTCTGACCATAGTGGACCGCTCTTCTAAGATGGTGCACTTTGTGCCCCTTCCCAAACTCCCATCTGCACCCGGAGACAGCCGAGATCCTCCTCCACCAGGTTGTGCATCTCCACGGGTTCCCGTCAGATCTGGTGTTGGACCATGAGCCCCAATTCGTGTCTTGATTCTGGTGGTCCTTCTGCTCCTTACTTCGGACCTCAGTCAGCTTGTCCTTGGGGTGGAACGGGCTAACCAGCAGGTGGTCCAGTTTCTCTGACGTTTCACCGACGCCAACCCCCACACCTGGGCCCACTATCTGCCCTGGCGCATAACACTCACCACTCGTCCGCCTCAGGTATGTCTCCCTTCGAGTGTGTGTACGGGTACTCACCTCCCCTGTTCCCCACAGAAGAGCCAGGGGTCGAGACGTCCTCTGCTCAGGCCGCCATATGTCATTGCCATAAGGCTTGGTGCCGCACCCGGGAGGCCATCCATCAGACTAACCTCCGCTACGTATGGCAGGCAAACCGTCACCGCCGACCAGCCCGGCTGTTCCGCCCTGGGGACCAAGTCTGGCTGTCTACCCGTCACCTGCCTTTCCACAGAGAGTCCTCCAAACTGGGTCACTGGTACCTTGGGCCCATCCAGGTGGTTCGACGTATTAACCCGGTGACCTACCGCCTGGGCCTTCCTCCCACCCTCCAGGTTCACCTGACATTCCACGTCTCCGATTTCTGCCCGGTCATGTGCGGCACCTTGAACCCTCCTGAACCTGCACCTCCTCCGCTTCGCATCATCGATGGGTCTCCTGCATACACGGTTAGATGCATCGTAGACTGCCAGCGCCGTGGGCGTGGGTTCCAGTACCTCGTAGACTGGGAAGGCTACACCATGAAGGATTGTTCCTGGATTCTGCCTCGTTTCATCCTGGACAGGTCCCTTGTTGATTACTTCCACTGGGACCACCCCGACAAGCCTTGCCCATCTGGTAGCCGGTCGTAGTAGAGGGGGTCCTGTCGTGCGGTGCCCAAGTGCCACCGGGGGGCGCTTCACCGTCGGCTGCTCTTCCTGCTCACCTGTTGTGAATTTCCCTTATTACTGACTTATTTACTCCCGATGTATCATCTCTCCCCGTTCGGTCGTTGTCTTTCTGTTCCTGGTTTTCCTCGTGTCCCTGATCCCCCTCAGAAGCAAACATTTTTTCTGCATCTCAGAGTCTCCTGAGTCTTGAATCCCTGAGATCAGATTCGACCCTGGCTTCTAGCGTGACAGAAATTTGCTCTTGAAGGCTCTGACGAGAAACCACTTTTATTCTGACAAGCACAAACACACAGACAGTGATTTTTACCATTTTGTGACTTTTAGCCTTTTGCTTTTAGTGAGTCCTATACCCACAGTACTGAGAGAGCTCAGAAAACAGATCCTATCAAAATCATTTGAGTGCATTCAGCCTTCAAAAAAAGTAATAGAGAAAGATTGGTTTGGATTTCCTGTTTTTTTCTGATTATGAGAACTTTCTACTGTTTTTCAAAATGTCACACACACACACAGATTAGATAGCAGTGGTGTGGGTGACAGTATAGTGCACAGAACTCATCGCAGCCATTTTTCAGCCATGGTATTGTGAAGACTGAAAGGATTCTACAGATTGGAGGCCCAGACGACCCAGGTACGTGGATGAATGGCCATCTTTGTTGAACTCAGGGTGGACAGGGTAATGCCAGTGGTTCTAACCCCTCTGGACACACCTCATCGCTGTGATGGAATGCGGCATGCTTGCGGATCACTCTACACCTCACGTTATTATGCACAGTGCAGGTTCTGCTTATAAATACAGTGTTTCTGCTCTGTGCTTTGGCAACGCAGTGTTTAAGGCCCTGGCCACATAAGCAGAACAGTGCCAGTGTATTTGTGCATGTAAACAGAAGGCATTCCTCTCTAAATACCCCCCCTACAGACTTTCTGATGGAGAACGCCTTGGCAGTATCAGAATCCCAAAACTTCCTGGGAGGAGAGAGATGGTCGTGTGTTATTTTTGACATCACCTTTAATAAATTTTGAGGTTAAGAACATGGGCTTGTAAGCCAGAGGCTGCTGTGGTCCAAGACATATTTAGGGGTATTGTTCAGGTTAAAAATCCAGCAAAATAGATGAGAAAAAACTGTAAATTTGAGAGCT
The DNA here is from genome assembly GCA_009936485.2 of Gymnarchus niloticus. Taxonomy (NCBI): domain Eukaryota; kingdom Metazoa; phylum Chordata; class Actinopteri; order Osteoglossiformes; family Gymnarchidae; genus Gymnarchus; species Gymnarchus niloticus. Next base: position 2,347,229 of record JAACJT020000105.1, read on the forward strand.
ATCTCTTTTTAAAGATTTAGCTCATTTTTTGTCAATTCCGTAGTCTAATGTTTTAAGAATTCAGCTGTGTAACGCACCAAACCACATTTGCGCCTGTTCGATCTTCTGGAGCGTCAGCGTGACAGCATTTAACATGCATAAGTTAGCAGTTATGTAATCGATATTGCTCTGGAATTACTACTGGAGTTCTGTCTGCTCAGAAACTGTTTTGGGTCGAAAGCCACACCGTAAGATCGGCCAAGTAACTTGTGAAACCAGAACTGGCATACCACCTCGCCCACAGCTTACTGGGCAGATCCCACGCAGCGCACATCTACTCGGCATTCCGTTACGCACTTCTTTTTCTCATGAGAATTCAGAGCATGATCTTTTAAGGTTCGGTCGCGTTTTTGATCTTTCAAGTGATCAAACAAAATGTGAACAATGCGATATGTACTCATCAGCAATTTTACGGCACGATCTCTGAACCTTAAAAAGATATCTGTCTTAACTTCCTATGCTTGAAATGCGTCTATTCGGCTCTCGAAGGTGAGGTACAGAGCGTGAAAGGGTTTGGTTGGACCGCTGTGTTTTCTTTCATTGTGTACTAACAACCATTTGAACTACAATCAGGTGGAAGCCTATTCAAGGAATTTTCGTTAAACCATCCAAAACCAAGATTATTTGCTGGAAATTACACTATCCTGTGGATTACGTAGATCAAAGAAGTAAGGAGCATCTGAAAATGAAATCTGTATGTTATATTATTAATTTTTTTTTTTTTTTTTCCCAAACATATTGTTTCACTTGTATGGCGTTAGGGGATGGAAAGATTCTGTAAGTTTCATAAGCCAAACTTTAATATACTGGTGTCAGGTTTTATAGGAGCTGTCATCGTGAAGCTCTTGGAGAAGCGGCGTATGCATCAAACATTCGTAGTGTTTTTCCAAACCTAGCTACCTGCTTGATTCTGGTCTTTGAAAAGGCTCTAAACACGCGTGTTGTGAACGCTGCAAGAAGTTCCCAAAATAACAATTGATGAAACGAAAGATAGAAATCAAAGGGGGCAGCCTGCACCGTGTGATTACATTGCAAACAATCATTAAAGCTGAGCTATGCCACAATTCCCACTCGTGGGTTTGGTACCAGTTATAACACAGACAGGTTTATAACTGCGTGGTACCAAGTTATAGCTGAGAAGACCGACACATATCGCTGCTTGTCGTTTTGTAATGCCTCTATATTCTATGAAATACATTTTCTGTTAAACTATAAAGGAAACGTACACACATTTCACACACACGCATGCACAGCTCGATCCACTTCAGGGGCGGAGTATTTCACACCACTACCTATTATGTGGGATTTAATGGGAAATAGCAGGGTTAACCCTGTCCAGAGCAGAGGCAACGGCGTCTACCATTAACTATACTTTACTGCCCATCTGCGTTCCGTGTTTTTCTTCGTTTACTCGGCAACTTAAAACTCGTAGGGAAATCGGTGGGTCCCAACGAGTATATGTGGTACACAAGGTAATTATCTTTAACAACCTGAAGGGATATAAATGGACCCTGGCCAATAAAACGCGAGTTATTTCCTTAAAACGATTTAATAATAGACGGCATATACGCAATACGAAAAAACAATAACTGCCGATTAAAGGAGCACACACTAAAATGTCTAACTTTTTAAATAAAAATTGAATCCATCTGTGTAGAGTAGTTGTCAAGGAAATATCTTAATACAGTATTTAATAAAAAAACAATAATTTGCTTAAGGACACATATATTCCCCGTGTGAACAAGCAATGCTATCACGAATACGGTATGTATCTTTCGGTGGCAAAGGGAATGGTGACTTAATTCAGCGCAGGGAGTCTACAAATATAACAGAATAAAGCTGCTGCTTCTTTTACCGCTTCTTTGAGGGCCGTAACACAGCGCCAGCAGCCTGCAGTTCAAAGCCCCACAAAAAGATCTGATGCCGTGGAGTGACTTCACATGCCAGCCTGTCGCTCGGCACTGCCACTGTCACCGTGGAGGCAAGGAGGCTGTGTGGGTCAGGTTACCATGACGACATCCCCGCTTCTGACGAGTAGTCAAAGATTAATTAGGAGTTTGTATAGGTAACCAGGAGGTTGTACAGGCATCATATATTATGATGAAAATGTGTGAATATTTATAAAGTACACAAAGTCCAGTAAATGGCACTACTTTCGACCAGCCATATTCCCCAGCCAGGGGTTCAGTGCTGCCTGCCCCCCTCCACCTCACCTACCCACCTGTGGCCCTCACCTGTGACTGACCAGGATAAGTCTGGAGAATTAAAGTAAAACAGAGGATGATCCAGCCAGCACTTTTAGATGAATTTGCAGGGGAAAAAATTCATGACAGTGGATCTGGTAATGGGAGGTCTATTCAAAGTAACATTAATGCATTGAGTGGGAGCTCAAATCATGACTTCACATTTTAATTTTTATTCTTTCTTTTTTTTTTAGAAAGGCTAAATTTATTTTAAAAAGAGGTGAACTTGCATCAGATAAGAAAGAGAGGACGGCCCGTTTGGAGCCCCGATTGAGTGTCGCATAAATGAGCCACAGCACTGAATGTGTTGCTGAGGACCATTGTGTCCTCTTTGCATATCTTATCTCTGGCACTCTGGCTGTAGAAACACATTAAGACAAAAAAACAGATATGGCAACAGACGCAGACTTACAGACAGACCGAGTGCAGGGGCCTTTACTGACTTTAGGACCTTTCTGAGACAATGAGAACGATGTTGTTTGGAAACACCCAAAAGTTCATCTGGAACTCTTCCCTCCGAAGTTTGCTTTCCTAAAACATTGTCAGGTCCCCTGCAGTGAAAGCATTTGCTTTCTCTGTAGTCCCATTGTTTTGTCCCAGAAAAGGCTACTCATTTCATTGGCCGGTGACCATTAGGTGTTGAAAAGAAAGTTTTTGGCTACTGGAGGAAAGATACTTGGAACATACCCCCACTGCTCCGAAGGGACTTAACCGAAATTGAAGTCTGCATAAAACCTTACTTAAATCTCATCTTTACTAGAAAGTCAGGAATTGAACTCTTAAGGTTACATTTGGTTCTGATAAGCTTTTGTGAAAGCTTGATGAACAGGAGATTTTAGTGCAGAAAAGTGTGGAGCAAGCATGGCAAATGGTGGTTCAATTTCACTTATGTGTCCAGAAATGAAATCTAACCGAACTGAGCAGGGACAGGGCAAGACGTATTTGGCAGAATGAATGCTGATGTGAACGAATCTGTTTGGATCAAAAGATTGCTCAGCTAATTCGAGGACCTACTGAAATTAAACGAGAATATAGCAAGCTGGGGAAAGTTTAACGGTGGTGATCTGTCTCTGTGAACTTAACTGTTTGCTCAAGTAGGCAATTGCAGGGAAGGTTCTAGAATGCACCCTTGCCACAGCTGATTTCTAAAATGCCTGTCCCAGCTGAATCAACAATGGGGGATGACCTGTCACAAATCACGATGACCCCAGAACCTTTGCATCTCCGGAGATCTGTCATTCTCACAAGTCAGCCCATGATGACCATAGGGTTCCAGAAATCAGAAAGATCTGGAGAGTGCAGACATACTTTACGAGCCACTGATGGCACGTCATTCAGTTTACATGGTTTTTCATTGTCTATTTGTACTGTTCTGAAATGTCTTCTAATGTCAACATTATCTGTATTGTTTTTCACTATCCTTACACTATTGTAACCAAGGGAGGCTGAACTCGTAAGCATTCCAATGTGCCTGTTGTCAATAAAGATCTTGAATCTTGAATCTATTGCCTTTTGCACCCAGTGCCTCATGGGATGGACCAACAGCACAAGCAACATGAGAGATGCAAATGTTGTAATATTGTGGGAAGAAAAGACATGCAGACTGCAGTGACTTTCAAATGTCTTTGTTTCCAGGTAGCCTAGCCTTTGAAGCTGATTCAGCTTCTTAGTGTTAGAATGCCTGTGACCCCATTTCTCCCTGTTCCCATGGCAACATTTCTACTATAGTTCAAATGCTGTGAAACTGTCATCTACCCCATCTGTCAGATTGCTGAGAGATGGCCATTGACCTTCATGTCTTCAACAGATTATCTCTCTCACACACTAATTCAAAAGCACGTGCTGAAGTGTGAGAGAATTTAGTCAGCTGTACATATTATTAGTGCTTCTAATGTTGAAGTGGTTGTTGTTTCATCATAATCAGGCAAGGATACCTGCAAAATAATAACAACAATAATAATGATAATGCACAGCTCAAGCTCAAAACAGGCAAGAGATCTGTTACATATTACAACCCCAAATCAGAAAAAGTTGGGACGGTATGGAAAATGCAAGTAAAAAAACGCAGTGATTCTTAAATTTACTCTGAATTTGACTACATTGCAGACAATATGAACCCAAGATATTTCATGTTTTGTCCGGTCAACTTCATTTCATTTGTTAGTATACATCCATTCCTACATTTCAGGCATGCAACACATTCCAAAAAAGTTGCGACAGTAAAGCATTTACCACTTTGTAACGCTGCCATTCCTTCTCACAACACTTAAAAGACATTTTGGCCCTGAGGATACCAAGCGATGAAGCGTTTCAGGTGTTATTTTATCCCATTCTTCCCGCAAACACGTCTTAAGGTGTGCAACAGGACTGGGTTGTTGTTGTCGCATTTTTCGTTTCAAAATTATCCACACATTCTCTATTGGGGACAGGTCAGGACTGCAGGCAGGCTAGTCCAGTACCCGTACCCTCTTTTTCCTCAGCCATGCTTTTGTAATGTGTGCAGAATGCAGTTTTGCATTGTCTTGTTGAAAAATGCATTGACGTCCCTGGAAAAGATATCATCTTGAAGGCAGCATATGTTGCTCTAAAATCTCAACGTACTTTTCTGTATTAATGCTGTCATTGTTATTTGTTGTTTAGTCATGCAGTCGTGTCCGACTCTTCGCAACTCCATGGACCACAGCACGCCAGGCCGCCCTGTCCTCC
>JAACJT020000105.1:2362177-2404065 GCA_009936485.2 Gymnarchus niloticus
ATAAAAACCTGAAGATGGGATGCGGGGTCGGAGGGGGGGGCGGCGAGGGAAAAGGGGGGGGGGGGGGGGGGGGGGGGGGGGGGGGGGCAATGGGAGAGGAGGGGAGAGGTCAAAAGGGAACCAGAGACAACTCCAAAATTAGAAAATGAGCTCCACAAATCCAAATAACCCTGTAAATTAGGGTTAAGACACGTCACTGTTATGTGTTCGGCGTATAGCATTTCACTCTGAAAGAGTGTGTGTCTGTGTGTGTGTGTTTGTGTGTGTGCGTAGTCGTGCGGCATTCACATCACAGGGCAAAGTTTCCAGTGACTATTTATGAGACGTTCTAAATGGTGTGATGTAAAAAAAGCTTAATGTGACTCAATGTCCCAAAACAAGGCAAAATTTCTTTCAGATTTCACTGATCATAAACACTACGGCATAAAACTGTAATCCAAAGACAAATTATAAAATGCACCTTAGACCCATTATAAGAAAGCAGTTTAAGGTGGCTTAATGGATTGTACAAATGTCATATAAAAATTTGTTTTTCATAAGCTGCTGGTTTGGTACATTAAGCCATGTAAGGCTGCTTCCTTATGATGGGTTTCAGCAAGGAAAAGGCTTTATGGGAATTTTTGAACTTTGCTTTTGAATTACAGTTTAAAGCCTTTTGAAATAGACTGTTAATGTCCGGAAAAGATTTATTTACTGTTTTGCTGATACATTGAACATCACGACATACTCTGTCAGGTTATGCTATCAGTTATGGACCCAGTTACCACCCCTTTCTTTCGTGAAGGTGAAACCCTTCCAAGGATATCTTTTGCCAGAGTCCTCTAGAGAATAACATGCTTTGAGAGCCACTGAGGAAAAACTCCCAGCAAGCTTTAGGGCAAAATGTGGCCCTGTGGGGAACGGTATCCATGCCTGTGACCGGAAAGTTGCTGGTTCAAATCCCTTGACTGGCATAAATGCCCATATCCCTGCTGGGCCTTTAAGCCAGGCCTTTAGCCCCAAAACTGCTCCAGTTTACTCTGTGATGTGTTGGCCTCAGTGCATGTCGATTTGGACAAAAGCATCTGTCAAGTAAATATAAATGTACATGCTTTGGTGGTCAGTGCCTTCAAGTATGTTGGGGGTACATGTGTGGTTATCTTAAACGGGTTAATTTTGTTAGGTTATTTCACTTTGATCAGGTGCAAAACTTTTCAAGAGTTTCTTTCAGCTTCAAAAGCTTCTTTCAAACTTCAAGAAATTCGATTCCAGACAATATTAGTGGTTTCGTTTTGCACGTCGCAGCTTGTCACTCTGCAGCTTATGGTTATGAATGAACCCCGCTTACGATGCCCAAATGCTGTCCATATTTTGATTGTGATGGAGGCAGCATGTGCTCCTGTAATTGAAAAAAAAAAAACATACGGTTCTGAGATGCTTTTCAAAGCATAAATTTTCCTCGACGAACCACATCGCCGCAAATGTTTACTTTTTCATACAAGTTTAGCACATCCTGTAATTATTCTGGGCCTTTTTGCAGACGTATAATCTCGATTTTCACCCACAAGCGGTCTCCGCGAGCCAGACGGTGACACAGACGAGGTGGATTACAAAGCCTAGTGATGCTGTGCTCTCTGCTTTCTGCATCCATTGACTTCATGCTTTTCTAATAACCGACTTCAGTCTCTCCCGGGTTTCAGGCAGAAAAAAAATGTCTCCAAACGGCAGCCTAGGTTACTATCTCAGGATTGCCTCTGCCCCAAACAGCGAACAAAAAACGCCCTTCACACTACACACTGCACAGTGTAAAGGAAGACTGATTGTAAACATCAAGCCATTATGGATTTATAGACTATGCTTTCTGATATGAGTTACACCTGGGTCTGTGAGAGAGGACAGGCTGGCCAGATTGGCACCGATCAGCAATACGCATGAATCTGATGGCATAGGTGGGCCTGGCCCTCGCTCAGGATCTAGACTAAACACCATCAGACTTGGAGGAGGGAACGGGACAGAGAGAGAGGGTGAGAGAGTGAGGCAGGGAGGGGGAAGGGGTAATTTATCTATTCGCTCTTCTGCGGTAGTTCACCGCGTTGCTCTTGGAGCCAGATGAGAGGAGCTGGATCGGACAAGTTGAGACGAAACATCTGAGGGTGCCGGATGAAGGAAAGGGAGCAGGAGAACAGGCGGTCAAACATCCACACGTGACACAGCCTCGAAGGCGGGATGGGGCACTGTGGGCTGGGCCAGGAGCCCCCAAGCGAACGGCAGCGATACCTGGAACCGGCTCAATGGAGCCAAAAGACCTCGCCTAGGCCTCCTGTGACTCCGTCTCAAAGTATATCCTTAAAAGCATTAAAAGTGGTCATTTCACTCCTCTCCTCTCCTATGACAGTGAAGGCTGAAACGATCCAATGAGCAGGGTCACGGGGTGCGACGGACTTGGAGGAGACCGGTGCTGGTCTCCTCGGCTTGTTGTCACGCGGAGTTCAGTAGGTATTTTCCATTCTTGGAGCTTCTCAAATGTTCTCGAATGAACATGTACTGGGGGACGAGGGGAGCAAATTCCAAAGAGCGGCAGAGAGAGGGGCTTGAACCACTTTCCTATGTGGCATTTCACAAAATGTCTTTCTCTGGGAAATATCACAAAGGCCATCGCTGGAAGCTGCAGAAGCTGAGTAATTGTGATGGAGGTCTTTTGGAAGCCTCGCGGGGGTAGAGCAGAGAAAAGGACAATAAACAAAGAGGGCCCACCCCGGGACCCCAAGCCCGTTCCAAAAGGGTCAGTCGCAAAAGCAAACTCTTTAGTACCGGCCTTGCAGTGCTGACAGCCAGCTGGTTCCTATTTGAGGTGCCGTGTAAAACTGCTATCTCATTACCGGAATCCCAAAGATGGCGAGAAGTTTTCCTACGACCCTCCCCCCCACCACCACCACTGGACAAAATCAGCATTGTGCCGAAAATCAGAAAAAAATTTCATTTGAAGCATATGGAGACAGTATGGAAGTTTCAGTCAGCAGATAAAGTCATGATATTCTCAATAAAATCCAGTGACAGTTATTCATCAGTGAGAATTCAGGAGTTAGAACTATTAACATTAAGTTAGCTAATATAACTTAATAAATGCAGACTCAGCTAGTTCGGTCAACACCATACGGGAAGCGTTTATGGATTCTGGTTAAAATGATTTAAACGATTTCGACATGTGTCATGTCACGTTTGGTGGCAGCAGCTCTGTGCGTAATAGTAAATGATTGCAGACGTCACGAATGCTGCAGGGACTGTCGTGCCTTACAAATGAAACACTGTCTCCTGGTTCTGCCTAAGGACTTCTACAGCAGATGCCAGACAGGCTTGCAGAGATGGAAACATGAGGAACAGATTGATGCACAAGCGAGAGGGTGGAAGGAAAGCTATTCCTTCTCCTGAAGGAACTGAGGTTAGTGTGCTGGGCGCACTGAGCATCCATTGTTGGACGTGGACTCCTGGGCTTAGCTCTCTTTTAGTCCGGCCCATCTCTATCAAAGAGGTCCGTTCAGCCGCCTTTCCCTGCCTGAGATGGAGAACAGGGCAATGAGGTTGGGCTTGGGGAGGCAAAGCATGGGTTGTTTGGGGTGCGGGTGGAGGTTGTTCAAAGGCCAGCTACTCACTAAGGAAGCACCAGGACAATGTTACCATTTATCCACCCAGGAACGGAAAAGGGGAACTGGAGCTAAGGAACCTGTTAAGGGAACAAGGGAACACTGCAAGTTAAGCATCTGTAAGACACGGATGAGATCGGATGTCTGCTCAGGCCAACATGGGGGTTTTGACACCTAACCTCAAAGTGCTATTGAACCCTTGGCATATGTCTTAATGGACTCCAGATCTTCTGACTTCTGAGCCTGCTGGACCCCACACTTGACATTCCACTGTAGTTTGTTGAGAAGATCTATTTAGGGGACTGTTTCAGCTCTCAGATTTGCCATGGCCGACTGGTCAAAATGGGCCAAGATGACAATAGAAAAATCCTGAATGTGGGCTAATATGGTCTAATGAGAGACAACATCCAGACCAAAAGTCTGACTGGATGTAATGCAGCCAGTGGAAAAAAAAGTCACAATTTATTGTCTTGCAGTCTTGTCCAATTTATCCCATAATATGTTATCTGGCTTTTTAAACATCACAGGCCAGCAGTTTTAGAATTAGTCCTATGAGTTTGAGTCATCATCCCTGAAATACCCCGCTGACACGTGTGTGTGAACTTAATTAAGATCGGTACAAGTGTGTGATTACTGTTCATGCCCACACAAGTCTGACACGCACAGATTCAGCATTTGACATCTGCCACAGCAGCATGGCAGGAACCGTGGCAATGAGATGTTGTACTTGGAAACAATACAGCACTTTGAAAAACTGGACATGCATCGAAGGGGATGTTATGAAAACTGGACGAGAAAAAAAATAGGTCTTTGCTCGCCTGTTTCCGACGGTACTCTTTTATTTAATGCCTTTTCATTTTCAGACTATTTACTTATTCTGAAAAAGCATTTCATTCATCTGCCGTGTCACCAGGCCAGGATGCTATATCCTGTTTCCTGATGGGTGTCTTTGGCCCTTAGCACTGGCTGGCCTTCTGAAAACCTTTGAAGCTTGAGTCGTTATGTGTCTGTTATAGCAAGGTTTGAGATTAAAGTGTGCAGCATCAAGGCACTAATGAAGCTGTACATCTGAGATAAAATAGTGGATAGGGGATATAATGAGCTCAGACCATTGACATCATTGAATTTACTGGTCACAGTGGTGGAGATGTTGGAGACACTGGTGCAAAAGCATGGTTGTCGATGTTGCACGTCAAGTTAAATTTATTATGTTGATAGAATTCCAAAGCATTTTTTGAATTTGGTTAAGCTCTATAGTATGCAGTGTTTTAAAGTGCAAGTTTCTCACTTGAAGGTTCCTGGTTGAAGTCTGAAACAGAACTATCCTGGGGTAAGGTTAAAATAATTACAGTAAAACTTGTAAATCTCTCTGGGGCATAAAATCTGGTTAGTAACCAGTTGTGAGGCAATGATCAATGGCTAAAACTTGAAAAGCCAGGTAATTCTGATAATCGATGGATAGTTTGGTTATCTTTTACTTCTGGGTGACTGACTAGTGATGGTCTTAAAGTAATATCTTCATTATGTGAGAGCACCCCCATCTTTCTTTCTAGATTGATGGGACTAACAGCACTGCCATGCTCTCTTTGCCATTGATGGACTTCCATGGCTGCCTAAATGGGGCCATTTCAGCTGTTGGCCAGTGACAGGGAAAGTGCGCCACCTGCTGGCCAAGTACCTAGTAGGCCAAGATGCTCCGCTATGATGGCAATGAATAACAACCATCTCAGGCATGAAAGCAGGTATGTTTCAAAACCCAGCACAAAAACTGGTGCATTTGGGTAGATGCCACTGAACTCAAATTATTTACCACCAAAAGTTAGTAGCCAAGAACTGATGATATTTCCATCCATCTTCCAACCGCTTATCCTGGTCAAGGTTGCGGATGACAATATTTCCAGTTGTCTCTTGCCTCCACCGTAGTTAGCTTGTCTGGTTCTTGTTGTACAGAGCACTGGAGCAGCTAACCTCATGACATGCCACAGTTATAAGCCATTTTCTCTCTTATTTTGTCTCACACATGCATACAAACACACGTGTGTATCTATGGAGATGACCTGACATCATATGTAATGATCATATGTATTATTATTTCATTAATATATCAGCACCAAGTGTCTAAGCACATATGGTTATTTTTTCATATGACCCAAAAATAAGAACACTTAGTCTTTTTAAAAGGCTGTGTCATCCGTTCACCAGATAATAAAATTTAATAATAAATAACTTTATGCTGACATCCAGTGTTAATAATAGGTATTGCAATTTAAAAGAAAACTATCGTCCATCCATCCATCCATCCATCCATCCATCCATCCATCCATCCATCCAGGAGTCTATTCCAAAAAGTACAGAACACAAGACTGGATCAGACCCTGAATGGGGAGAATTGTTATACATGTATTTTTTATTTTTAATGTCACATAAACTCAGTCAAACTTACGATGTGTTAAGCTCATTTCTTCATGTTAACATAGATTTATTCTATATTCTATACATTAATTATTTGCAATACTAATTATTCTCAGAATATTTCTCAATTGTAATATTTTGGAATGTTATAAATTTCCTTCAGCAAACAGCAGGATTCTGGATTTTCCTTTATTCGTCTTTCTGCATTGAATGTATTTTGCACTGCTTTTGAATTAATCAGTAGAAAATGTGAGGCACTTAGCAATAGCTTACAGTTATGGCCACCGTGCAATATGCTGTACTGTACAACCATTAGCATGATATTTGGGGTTAAAGGATCAATGCAGAGTTTTCACCCCCAAACACACTGTCAGACTGAATAGTCCACCATTATTATGACAGTGCACAGCCTACTTGCATCACCTGCGTACATCGGCACGCCGTGCTTCCATGGCAACGTCTTTGGGGAATAAAGCAAGATCATTATTATGGAGCAAAGCAAGGAGGAAATGGACAGAAAATGTGCAAATTAGGCCGCCTGTCTCTTAGTCCAGCTGTGAACTTGGCAGGAATGTTTCTGACGCTGCTGGCTTGCAGTTAATTTTCAGTCTTTTTATTGTGCCTGTGGCCCGAGGTTAAGTATTTCATTGTAAAATAAAATAAAAGATGCTTTAACTGTGTCAAAGTCTACACATAGCAATGGCAATACCTGTCAGCAAATACATTTTTTTACTTAATTTAATAACCCTTTGCTCTGGGTTGATGGGGGCTCTATGGTTAGTAACGTTGTCTTGCCCCTCCATGCTTGGGGATTCAAACCCAACCTCTACTTTGTGTGTATGGAGTTGGCATGTTCTGTCCGTGCTTCACAGGTTTCCTCCCTTCCAATTTATGCTGATTGGCATAAATTGCTCATTGTGTGTGTGTGTGTGTGTGTGTGTGTGACTGTGCCATGTGATGGAAGAGTGTCTACTGCCGTGTGCCCCAAGCTCCTTGGGATAGGCTTCAGGGAACATTGCATAGGACAAGCAGTTGGGGAAATGGATGTCTAGACTACATTGTGGTATTAAATAATATATTACATTTCATTTTGAAAAGATTCAAATTATTAAAATCTTCTATGAACATGTGAATTGCAAACTTTTCTTGTTTGGACCACACTGAAGTGGATGACCCAGCCATCCATCTGCTGAACAGAACCTACTCCCAAATTCTCCAGCTTGCCAGCACCGTCAGGATCGTGTTTCTTGATTTTTCCAGTACATTCTGCATTATGCAGGCTGAGCTGCTGAGGGAGAAACTATGTTAGATGCAGGTAGATGGAGCCACAGAGTTTGGGTTTAAAACCCACCTGAGCGACAGGCAGCACATGGCTATCAGGAGACAGTCCTGCCTCCATTCCTCTCTGGTGAAGCGCTTTGCTGGATGGTACAAGCGGAAACAGCTACTGCTCAGCATTAGCCAGACAAAGAAGTCGGTGGTGGACTTGAGGAGATCAAAGGATCTCCTGTCTGCTTTTATTATTGGTGGAGAGTTTGTGGAGATGGTGGAGATCTACAAATAATCAGAATGCATTTGGCCAACAGGCTACAGTGGACTAAGAAAGCAGAGGCTCGAGTCCTTTGGAGTGCCCAGATTCCTGTCACTGCAGTGCCATTGGCCTGTCTGTCTGCTGCGAGGTAGAATGCTAGAGCGACGGCACTGAATTAATAAACTCTTCCAGATGTCGGATCTGTCCTGGGGGATAGTTTGGTCTCTCAGGAAGCAGCTGTAAGGGAAAGGAAGCTTAATACGATACAGAGCATTTTGGGTAGCGTCCCTCACCCCTTTTCACAACACCTTGGCCAAACAAAGAAACACCTTCAGTATCTATCTATCTATCTATCTATCTATCTATCTATCTATGTAATCTGTCAGTTATGTAAGAGGTTCGTGTGTAATAATAATTCCTTTGTTGGGCTATTTATCATATACACAAACTTCATTTACTGTGTGGTCTATATGTGTGTTGATGATCACTGACATTTGACTGCCTTATAAGTCCCTTAAGGAAACATCTTCAACTAACAATGTCTGTGTAAGTGAATGTAGAGTGCTGGTTGAAAGTGACGGCTGAATTCCTTAGCTCGCCTTGGCTGATGATGAGCATTTTATAGCCATCTGCTCTGAAATCGTGGCTTTCAAGCCTCTGTTCTGCTTTAATCTTCTTCCTTAGTTACACTGCTGGCTGGAAGATAGCATCTGTTTTGGAAAGGCATTCAAGTGCACAGGCTACTGCAGAGAGAGACTACCGGATGAGAATATCACTGCTTCATGTTCTGCTGTCTCTTTGTGCTCACTACTGATCCTCAGGCCTATCTACCACACCATGTGGAAAGCCAGCTTTAAAGCAAAGCCAGCCTGGACAAGCAGATGTACTACAGCTGCCAAGGATACCCCCAAAGGGGCAAATATGTCAGGGGCAGTAAATAGGATACAGTGAAATAGCCTTTCAGTCGTAAGGGGGAGGGCGGCAGGAGTGGCAGACAGCCATGATTTGTGCAGCTTGTGTCTAATTAATCAAATGAAAGTCATTACTAAGTCTGAATGAGTCATCAGTCACTATACATGATCAAGTATCTGAAAAGTCCAAGCGGCAGAAGTTTGCAGATCAAACGCCTGTCACTGTAATGAATGTCTGCTGGTTCTAGAATTGGGATGGAGGACCTTTACGAGGTAAGAGGATTACTGTTCCTTTGAGATTGCCTCCGCTCTGAGGTCTCAGCCTTTTTGAAGGTGTGCCAGGGTAGAGGATTGGAAGGCTGGCATCACCTGGGCCTGTCAGCCAGCAGTTGGCCCAGGCTGTCTGGGTACGTGAGTCCACTTCGAAAAGTTACCCTCCCTCATTTTTTCGCTCTCTGACTTACTGTCTAGTGTGAGCCCAGATTCTTGCAAGGCAGCATATACATTTGTGAGGTCTTCTCTTCAAGTCTCTCTCTCCTGGTCCTACTGGACTCAATCTGAATACGGCTCCTTAAACAGGAGACGTGTATATGTTATAGCTGATAACACTGTACCTTCTCCTGCTTGTGAAAGAAGTCAAAAATAACACCAAAAGCTGATTGAGCCTGACAGCAAAGTATTTAAAGCATCACACACCCCTGGATGAATTAAAGGCCAGACCATAGCAATCAGAGTCTTTAATCAAAGTTTGCTTTTAATAGCAAAATACAACCACAGCCACGCCAATATTGAAGAGTTCTGCAGCTAATTTGTGATGTTGCATGAAACTCAGAGACAAATTTTTGTTACTAGAGCATGTCCCACCCTACAGGGAAGACAAATTGTTTTGAGATTTCTCTGATGTAAATGGTCGATGGTCTCTGCACATAGATGAGACTTACTGTCACTTTGTCGCCTGAGAAATCACAGTTAAAAATCTCATGGAAGCCTGAGTCTGATCTGAGAAATGCATGTCTTCAGGTCTTTGTGGAGTATCCCTGAATTCCGCATTTTGAAATCAGATTACTGTAAAATCTCAGCTGTGAATTCTGCTGTCTAAATCTAAGACTTCATTCATATTCCATGATTAATTGATATTAAATTTCTAATGCAATTCTTTGCAGTTTATTTCCTAAAAGCATTTGGAGAAATAATTCAGACGGCAAGTACAATTTATTAATATAATTAAGTAATGTTACATATGGGGCTGTTTCATACAGTATCTCTGTGGCTTGCTGTTGGTTCTGAAGGGAGCTGTTTTTTTTCTGCTGTTCAATGCCAGGGTGTGGGCCTCTTCAGCACGAGCCCATTGGGAATGAAAGAGTGTGACATCACTGTGCAGCAAAAACCACAGGAAAATTGAGACCGGCTTTGGATCCTTGCACAGCTCTCCACACTTACTGTGTGCGCTGCAGTATTGGAGTTCAAATTCCTGAGCTATTCCAGCACAGCTGACTGCTACCTGCAGGACGCAAGGATGGCAGTTTTTGCAGACACAACGCAAACTGAAGACTTCTGGGAAATAGACATGAAGCTCAGTGCTATGAGCTAACTCGGGGTCTGCACTGAAAGCTGAGCCCTGTGCCGCTGCTGTCCGTCAGTTTCGGATTAAGAAATCACTGAATCGCAGTTCTGCTTTTAACATCATGCAACATCTGGCACGTCACTGACACAGCCAGAGCAGGATGATGGTACATCCACTTGAAAATGGCCTCTTCAGAATGGCATTGGGCGGGAAGATGGAGGATGCTGGGTGGTTTGCACGAACAAGGATCAGCAAGCTCCTTAAAAGCCCAGTGCCTGTTTCTTTCCACCCATACCAGAGAACATTCCCAGCAGACCGTGTTGTCCTCCTATGATTCCTGGATTAACGATATTTCCAAGATCCCTGCACTGCATCACATGGAAACCCATTAACTATTCAGTCAGAGGTTCTTTTTCACTGGTTTTGAGTTGATGGTGTTGGTGGGGTTGATGTCGATGCTCCTCTGCTGAATCACGATCATTAATTAAACCGTATTTTATGATGGAACACGTACGGTGGGAACAAGGAGTCCCTTATGTGCCATAACTGCATGTGACGGAAAACACTGGACCTGAAGTTATGCTCATGGCATCTCCATTCAAGTGTTTGAGTATTAATTCTGAATTACTCAAGTACTCAACTGTCAATGCGACTTTCACCTTGAACATACTATAAGATGTTTTATACATTTATAGATTTGGTTTCAAACAAATGATGTACACTCAAATTTCATGAAACATTTACAAATTTATTCCTTATATTAATCAGTCACAACTTGACTGATTAATATAAAGCATTTCTACCATATTAAGAAAATAATTAAGCTTCATTTTACCACATAGCATTGTATGACTTGATGTTTACGCCTCCAAAGTGTCGTCTATTCAAAGTTTTGAAATGAAGGAGTGGAAAAAGAACTAAACAAAAGACAGTATGCTTCTTGCAATATCAGAGAGATATGGTCTGGATTTTCTCTGGATTAATATGCTGGCGAATGAGTAGACTAGTATGATATGTGAGGGAGGAAGTTTGCCACAAGCACTGAGGGAATGGAACATTTGTCTCACAGAGACAAATAAGCTTAGAGGCATGCAGCTTCTGACACCTAGTGGAAGGGGGAAGTAATGCGTAATTGTTTTCACCCTCATCCTGCCAGTGGAATCAATGCCAAAGCTGAAAGTTTCTGCATAACTAAATAACATTTAGCATTTTGTTTGTGATAAACACAAGGTATTTTTTGACATCAGAATTTGTAGCTCACAGAATCATTGCTTGAAAACTGTAGCTCCACAAAAAAGCTTGTAATCGTATATAGCGTGACGTGTAGCAAAGTTATAAGAGAGTATGGATGGAACTGTAGCTTGTTCAAAGAACAGAAGTACTATAACTTGCTGTTATACCCTTGAGGTAAGGTAGTTAGCCAGTGAACTTTGCAGCTGTGAATGCAGAATACATGGTAAATCACTTCATGCGAAAGTTAAGGCAAAGCAACTAAACGTATGAAAGATTTTACTCTGTTTAACAAACAAGTACACATTTTTCCCACTTTAAAAATGAGAACATTTGCAGAACAGAAGAGTAAAAAGAAAGGGGAGGACGCTGGAAAACTGACAGACGGCCTACACAGGAAGTCATGACGACACCTGACCTCGCCATGCGACGCCCCCAACTGTGGTTTCCTCCTCTCGCTGTGCTGAGTTACAGTGTCATAACAAAGGGTGACATGGCCTCAATACAGCATCAGTGTCACGTGACCCACAGAAGATATGCTAGTCTTGGTCACTGCTACTCTTCCTCTAAAACACCCAACGGCACCATTAACTCACTTAGGCCCCGCCCATTGCCACTAGGACCTCCCCCTCACAAAAAAAAATCTGGGTGGAACCAGGCTGTGTTTGTCCTGGCTTGATCGAGGAGCAAGAGTGTGGATATAAGTGGAAAATTAAAGTTTAGGAGGACCTGCACAACCAGGCACCATGGCCTACCAGTACAAGCTGGCGGAGAAGATGACCATCCTCAATGAGAGGGGCAGGGGGGTCCTCATCCGGATGAAGCACATCAAGACGGTGAGTGCGGCCTCAGCCATTGTGTCTAATGGTGTCATTTTCTGCTTGGAAGGGGAAGTAGCTCTTGTCAGCAAATGTACTTAGATTTAGGATATTTGTGATTGATACGAGCTGCATCGACACAACTTTGAGTGCCTCTGAAGGTTGTTCCTACTGTCGGAAAGGAGGCAACAGGTGTGTACGGAGGGCAGGTCTTTATAAACTGTTTCTTATAGGGAAAATAGTTGACGATGATGGCGTAGCTTCAATGCATATAGCTGGGGGGGGGGTGGGTGGCAGGCTTTTATTTGTCACAGTTGGCTAAAGTAGCAAACGCCGCTCTTGAGAAAACAGACACCTGCAGCGGCGATAGTTATGAGGTGTGTAGCTGCTCTGGGTATGAGCGCTCCCTCTGTTCTTCTGAGCCTCTCTTGCCCTGAAAGCGGAAGTTTGCACAGGAAGTAAGACTGCTGAGACAGGAAACAGAGAAGGGTTATGAGGCATGTAATGCGTTCACGCAGCAGTCGTGATTAGACACCAGGCGTACCAGAACTGAGCATGAGGTATGAATCAAGGACATTTCTAGTGAGATGAACCGTGCCTTTCGAGCTCCCCAGCCGGTAGCATTTGCAATTACATGCTGGTTGATCAAAGTCAGCTTGTTTTATCATCAAATGTTTCTCCAGACTGTCAGGGCGAAGACTTTGATGATGCATCCACATTCTCGAACAAGTTCAATATAATTCAATTTTATTTATATAACGCCTTTAACAGGAAGCACTGTCACAAAGCACTTTACATAGTCCTGCTTTACAAGTTCACCCGTACACCATCTGACTGTGACAAAGTATGTTGGCGCTAGATTTTGGGACCCGCAGTCAGAAAATGAGGGGCCTGTCAGCGCCAAGGAGCCTCGACGCAGGTTGCGGGAGGTTCCATAATGTTGTCCTCATCCTGGTTTTCCCTATTGTCTCAGACCTGCTCAGATCCTCAGCTCAAGCCCAACTACCTGTCAGAAAAGGCCATGGAGTCGGCCATCAAATACATCAACAAGAAATTTCCCAACCTTGACACTAGGGGTAACATTGTAAGTACCCTGGGCTTTGGGTTGCATGGCTTCGCGTCTCTGGGTCACGATAAACTATGAAGTGCTGTTGAGGAGCATTCCGACAAACCGTGTTGTGTAGAGGTCCTCCTCCTCAATCAATGCCTTATTGGTACATTTCCATTGTCCTTTCCAGCAAAATCTGTCAATCATCCAAAAACAGAAGGCAGACATCCTTATGGGCCTGTCCAGCTACTACCACTCCTTCATTGACGTGATGGAGTTCAGGGTAAGAAAGCTGTCATGATAAGTAGCCATTGTTAGATCTGGGCCTATGGACCTTTCATTTCATTTCATTCGCATCAAAGAGGAAAGCCTCCTTGTGTTTTTTTTTTCATGATGATGGCTATCTGCCTTTTTTCAGGATCATGTATACGAACTTCTGAACACCATCGATGCTTGCCAGTGCTTTTTCAATATCGTGAGTAACAAAAACATGCCTGCCACTGATTACCTCTATGTCATTGAACTCCAACACTGCAATGAGGGGCTAAAACCAAGGAAAATGAAAAGCCCACTTCGCTGGTCCCAAAACCCACCATATTAGTCAGTAATTGGGAAGGAGGACTTTAAGAGAGATCCATTGGCCTCTCTTTTTGTTTCCCCCATGCAACAGAGTGTGAATTTTGGCTTCACCAAGAACTATCTGGATCTGATTGTGATCTACACTTCCGTCATCTTGATGCTGTCTCGCATCGAGGAAAAGAAGGTGCTGATCGGCATGTACAACTGTGCACACGAGATGTCCAATGGCACCAGGTAAACAAGAAACATTAGTCCTTACACTAAAATCATTGTCTTTGGGCCGGTTTCTAAAATACTGATTAAACCTAATCTTAGACTAAGCCACCCTCTTAAAGGGAAAGTCTGGTGAAAAATAAAATTTGAAATCAACTTATACCTTCGTTTCTGTAACTGTTAGCAAAATTAACCTGTTACAAACTCACAAAAGCTGAACATAGCTGGACTTATACACCAAAACACGCACTGGATGATAAAATGCATGTGTACATTTGATTTTTCTCCAGACTATCCCTTTAAGAGGGCACTTTAATCTAAGATTAGGTTTGATCAATGTCTTAGAAACTCGCCAGATATGTTGACCCTTCATGCTTCAGTGCCAGGATGGAGGAACAGCACGGCAGGCTTAAAGCAAAATAAAGGGACTTATTGTTTTTAAAGAAAGAGATGGCATAAGGCCCTCTTAAATGTAAACACAAAAAGACAACGAAAATTGCACAAATCCAGTCATGACAAATGACTATGTACATGTACAAATGAGGCACCCACATTTAGGCTTCTGCATTCTTCTTTGTCAAGAATCAGCCCGGCTGGGTCAGCTTTTGCATAGCTGGCTAACTGAGCTAAGCAGCACCAGCTGGGAATCGTTAAGCGAGCTCCCTAAAATCGGCCCCATGAGGTTGCTGTCAATAGACGCACATTAACTCGGTAGATGACCACTGTGAGTCTGAGCCTGTAGATACAGTCTAGTAGAGATGATAACAGTAGTTCTGAACAACAATGTGCAGGGGCCAATTTATTTTTCGGTGAGGACAGCATGTACCTCATCGAAAAAATGCACAACAGCACAAAATCCTGCTTCTTCCAGTGGGAAATGCACGTGATTGCAGAGTAGCCTTTTGACTAACTTTGGCCTAAATACAGTATGGCCTACCCCATCCAGTATGGCATGGAATAACTAACACTATCGTTTTACAACCTCTCCGCGTCACGCTCCTCTGCTTTCCACCGACAATATTTACTCCCTTGAGACACGTGACCACACATGGGGAAAAACAGTTGCAAGAGAGCACGTCTTTCCAGACCTCGATATGGAACTGAGTATTGTGTAGCTGCTGTTAGCACATTAGCACAGATGCTTTCCCATAGATTTATGACGGGTCACAGCTCTTGTAGCCACACCTGCACAGTGGTTTACACCTTTCTGGAGCCTCCAGCGCCAGAAATTTCTCTACCTTGGCACTATATTTGGTGAGACTATCACTGACTTCTTCTTTGGTCTTGATCTTATCTCAAAAGTTTTATCTACTGATCTACCAGGACCCTAGTCATGGTTTTGATTATAAATGTCTTCTGGTAGATTTACCATGCTACGAAAGATGTTGTATGGGTTTTGCACCAGTGTGAGCCTGCACTATGGATGCCCAGCCTAGCTGTACTTGCATCATTGGTGGCTCCTTAACTGCTGTATGCTGTGATCTTTCTGGCGTGCTGTACATCACTTTGGACAGAAATGTCTGCTAAATAAATCAAATGTAAGTGTTGGTGGATTGGGGGATTTCGTTGGGTCAAGTAGTAACGAGCAAATCAATGATGTTCCTGCAGTGACCCATCCTACCCCAGGTTGGGCCAGATGATCCTGGAGTACGACCACGCCTGGAAGAAGCTGATAGAGGAGTTTGGGCCGCACACCAAGGTGAGGGAAACAGGGGTGACGCCCGCCTCCTACGAAAGACAGGGAGCATCTTAGCCACAGACAGTCGGTGACGGCAGATTTTCCGTGTCTCCCGGCTTCAGGCGGTGACGGAGGCCGTGCTCTCGCTGCAGTTGGTGTACCCGCGCAGGAACCTGGGGGTGGAGCAGTGGCGTACGGCACAGCTGCTCAGCCTGCTGAGCACACCTGCCAACATGCTGGCCCCGGTCTGCTGTGACACGGTGTGTAGGGAGGCCCACTCTCGCACCTTCTGGTGTGACGGAAGACATGTACTGTTACTAGCAGAAACACACACATCTGTCTGTCCGTCCGTCCATCCATCCATATTGCTTATCCAATAAAGGGTCACTGTAGTTGTGACCCTATCTCATGCTACACGGCAGGGGACACCCTGGATGGGATCCGTGTCCATTGCAGTGTATACACTCATAGACTCGCGCACTAATTCAGAGACACCAAAGTGTATGGTTTTGGACTATATGAGTAAATGGGAGGACCAGAGAATACTCAGGGAATTCCAAAGACACAAAATGGGGGATGACCTTCAAGCCCCCTGGAGGTGTAAAACTACAGCACAACCTGCTGGACTACCATCCTACCCTTACACAGATGTACCTCCACTGTTATAACTGCTTAATCCTATTCTGGGTCACAGGGAGGCTGGAGCCTATCCTAGGCCACAAGGTGGGGGATACCAACCCATTGTGGGGTACAGTCATGGACACCCCCACACAATTTAGCCACACCAGTTAGCCTGCAACACATATCTTCAAACTGTAGGAGGAAACTTGCCAACCACAAGGAGAATGCATATGAACACACACGATTTGAACCTGCAACCTTGGAGGTGTGAGGCAACAGCACTAACCACTGAGCCACCATGTCCCCCTTATGTATGCCTTCTAGAAATAAAAACATATCCATGTTGTTTGCATACTAGTTACATTTCCCGACATAATTAACCAAGCATTGCAAATGTATTTGTAAAACATCCACATAAATCTTGACCTGTATTAATATTATGCACGTAAACTTCTTGTCAATAATGATTTTAAATCGGTGTGTGATTTTACCCTCTTGTCCCCCATTAGATGCCTTGTGAATACCTGTCCATGGAGGTTATGGAACGCTGGATCATTAGTGAGTATATTCCAGCCTCTCAACGGCACTGAGATTGGGAGGCTACACGTCAGTGTGCTAATCTGCTTATGGATTGTTTCCCTTACGTAACTGGAAACATATTTAAGCATGCAGCTCAGGTTCAGGATGTTCCTCAAGGACCCAGAAAGACCTATTGAACCACTCATATGCTTGTCACCTTGGTGACACGAGCACACACACACACACACACACACACACTGGACAGAGATGATGTGGGACCTCGGTCCCTTGACACGGCTCTCTTCTGGCTTCCATTTTGCCCTCCAGTGGGATTCCTGCTGTGCCACAGCAGCCTGAACTCTAACCCGACTTCCCAAGAACTGTGGAAGATGGCGCTACGGAGCGGCTTCTGTGTCACCCTCATCAGGGACGAGGCAATCAACATCCACAAGGTCACAGAGGACATCCTCGATGGCATCAAAGGGTGCGCCAATGAATTAATTTGCCCGCACGGCGTCACAATCAAAGTATCACCAACAGTGGCGATGGCTAGAAAAACCAGAGACTATTTCTTCTGACATTATTATGCCTGCTAAAAGTGTTATATATTTACTTGCCTAGCCATACACTCCTCGCTGGAGATATTTTGCGGTCAAATCTAACTACAGTTCAAACATCAATCCGATATCGGTGTGTACGGCATTGAGAGAAGTGCTTACTGTCCGTCTGTTTTAACGGTAACAAGAAAACAGTCTGCTGTATTACTGATGGCACATGGGGGGAAACATTTCACATTTGCTTTGACTTATAGGAAGACATGATAAATATGAAGTACTGTCCAGTGGGTTAAAAAAATAATAGTCTGGTGATTTACTGGGCTATCCGTTGTCTCATCATACCAGATACAGCAAGCGTATCGCGGACATCAAAGAATGCAGGGAATATGCGATAGCCAACTGGTGAGTGCATTGACCAATAAATATGCATCAGACAAGTGCTACTTATTTTAGACATTCAGAAACAGTGAGATTGGTTTCTTGGCTATGCATATTCTTGAACTCTCTTTGTTTGAAGATGTTTTCTGTGTGTGTGTGTGTGTGCGTGTACTTGCATGGCAGTGGAGCAGTACACAGAGAAAAAAGGCATTTCCTGCGAAATGCATTAAAGGAGTTGACCAAAATCCTAGAGGATGAACCAGGATTGCTGGGACCCAAGGTGAGCTCTGGTGTACTTCATCGGACGAAGGTTTAGCAAGCCTCCTTACACTGAGAAACGAACGGCCGTTTAAAGGTTTGCGACAGTCAATTCCTCTTCACGGAAAAGTATCGGCCATCTTCGCCGATGGATTTAACAGCTTCTACTTGCGTTTCCATCAGTAAATCAGCCCTTTTTTGAATACAAAGGCCCTGTATGTCTTCATGGCCTTGGCGTTTTCACGAGACGAAGTGCTCTGGCTCATCCGACACTCAGAGAATGTCCCCAAGACCAAGACTCCTGAAGACTACGTGGACCCGTAAGTCACTGCGAGACATGTTACTGGCTTTGGGTCCAACGTTCTCTCCCTCACTTTAGCTGACTCCAGAACACATGGAGTTTATGACTCAGGACCAAAATGACTGAGAGGAATTTGAACTGTCTGAAAATAGAAATGAATTTCTTTAATTGCTTCAAAATCTGCATCCACACTAGATTTCACCCAGTTGAAATTATCAATATAATGCTGTGCAAAAAAAAACTTTTCTCATGTTAGCGAGAAATATTCCATAAGACTGCTTTTTGAGTTCATTTTCTCAGCCTGGCAGGCAACAGGTAGTGTGGGCTTTCTTGACAGGATCCCAAAAGCAACACAGTACATAATGTGTGGTTTTGGCAATTTTGTATCTTTTGCAGCCAGTTGGCAGAGTTGCTGTTCTATATGGAGAAACTGAAGGCCCTCCTGATCCAATACACCAGCGTTCTGCAGCGTTACCATCTTCAGTACCTGGCACAGTTTGACGCGTTGGCTCTGAACGACACAATACAGGTACCACACCAGGGGGCCCTTCCTTGACGGCTATTGTGAAAGCAAACACGGCAGGCTGTGAAGATTTCAGACTTTCACAGCCAGATCTTTACATACATGTGAAAAAAATACTTTTGACTCAAAATGTGTTGGCAGTGCCGCTAGGAATCAGGCTTGGAATCCTCTGATCAGTAGGATTACATTTTGCTCTCAGTCACAGTTCGACCCCAATAAAGAGCAGCACTGTTACCTCAAACTTCGCGAGTTGGGGGTTTGACTCTTACCTCCTCTGTGTATGTGTGGAGGTTGCACGTTCACTCCATGTTGCGCAGATTTCCTCTTGAAGCTCCGGTTTCCTCCCTCAGTCCAAAGACACGCGATTAGGCTAAATGCCATCTCTAAATTGCCTATCATGTGTGCCTTGCGATGGACTGGCATTTCATCCAGGCTGTCCTTCGCCTGCTGCTCTGTCCTGCCTGGAATAGGTTTTAGCCCCTTGTGTCCTCACAACCTTTTCCTAGATGAATGGTTTGAGGGCTGAGTAAAGCAGTAAAATCAGTGTGGACTGGGTTACAGAACGTGATAATACCACCATGTGTTTGCTCTGCTGGGTTCGTCAAAAGCAAGCAGGCAGTGAGCCATGTCTGTGTGCTTGAGGGTTTACTGAGTACATTCCTGCTATCATCTCTAGAATATGAATGTGTGTCCAGAAGAGGAGTCGATCCTGATGACATCATTTGTCTCAAAACTGTCTGCATTATCAGTCAAGCAGGGTAAGCAGATGGCGATTCATTCCTAGTATTCAGCAGTTTGGATGATGGTTCTGCACAAGCCTGATTTCAATTATGTATATGTTTGTTTAGCTGGATTTCTTTGCTTGTGCAATCCAAGCTAATATCTAGCTCAAGGGTTCAACAGCAGTGCACTTCCTCAGGCGGAACTGACAACTTTTGGGTCACCATGTCCATGTTACCATTTTCTGTTGACTTATACGGCAAGTGTGAGATGTGAATTCAGGAGACTTACAAGATTCTTTGTATGCTTTTGCAGTGGAAAACGGAGAAGAGTTTGACTTCAGAGCACTTAGGCTGGATTGGTTAAGGCTACAGGTAGGGTTCTCCCTAAAGCCGCTAGGAATTCTGGGCCATCAAACATGCTGTGTGTAATATACTATGCAGCATGTATTTTATATAGTTATGGATCCCTAGAATCATCACGACCTTTGACCCAACTAGCTCCAGTTCTGGTTCTCCTACAGATACTGCCTTTATCTTATACAATCATGTTTAAAATTATTGAAATTCATTCATATTTAGCTTGTTAGGGCTTCCTACTGCTTCTCCGCAGGCATACACCAGCGTGTTCAAGGCTCCCTTGCATATCAGAGACTTTCCAGACCTGGCCAAGATCATGAACATGACAGAGTTTCACACGAAGATGTTGGACGACATCAACGGGCTCCTCTGGGAAACGTCTGACCTCTCATTACTCTGGTCGGTCATTGTTTTGTTCTCAAAAGCAGACAAGTCCACTGGACATAACCGGATTGAAATGACTTCTCCTGTGTTATTATTACAGTTTTATTATTCTGTTACAAAGCAACACATGTACCCTAAATAATTGAGCATATTCATTCAGCTGTTTTTTTTAGTGGAGCAGTTTTGGTTAGGTATCTACTCTTGGGTCCAACGGCAGTCATCTTCATGTTACAAGACCATGTCCTTAACTCTGACATCACATGATACATACCTTAGCCCTATTTTGTTCAATAAAGATGTTAATCTTCAAATGATTTGGGATGGATTTAAAATATTTCGTATTGTGGCTGTCTACCGGTAAATGTATCAGACAAGCAAACAAATGATGAAATTATCAGTATGCAAACTTAAATGGCACATCGGGGAATTTACTGAGACATTTTTTTTTTTTTTCTTTAACAGTTTTTATCCTCGAGTTTTTGAGAAGATGTTCGCTCAGGGCTCTGAAGATGTAACAATTCAGCGATACCTCATCGCCTTTCCCCTGGTCTGCTCCCACTTCAGCCAGTGCACACACAAAATGTGCCCAGAAGAGGTCAGTATTTAGCAACAGGTACCGAGCCCATAGGAGTACCGCGAGTCTTCTTTTCGCGGGGAGTAGAAATATGAATTAAATCTGAACAAACAACCGTAATGTTTATTTATTATAGATGATGACGTAATTACCTATTTTTAGATATTGGGACCATGTGTGCCTAAATGTCTGCCGGGAAAACTATTTGTTTTCGTATCCAGGTAGGCGCCATCGAGAAGAAGAGCTTGGGGTTGTGCTGCGCCTTCATGGAGGATATTGCGAAGCTGGCAAGCAACGTCATCCTGGAGATCTGTGCAGAGCAGAGCAACCTGGATGACCAGGTACCGTCGACGGGCGCCGTTTTATTTGCACTATATAAAACGGCTTTAAAGAACTTTGCTTGTTGTCTTTTGTTACGAGTTCATAAGTTACATCTCCATGACTGAATTGCATTGTTGTGACCATGTTGTTGTTTAATTGTGTTTTATTTCATTTTAATTTGATTTAATATCAATGTCTTATAGTACTGTTGGTTTTAAGTTTTATGCAGTGACCTTGACTGTCATGAAAGGTGACATTAAATAAAATGTATATTATTATTATTATTATTATTATTATTATTATTATTACTGTTGTTGTTAAGCCACACACACACACACACACACACATTATAAAGACAACATGTATTATGTTGGGGAGCTAAGCACTGTTTAATAATGCTTGTTGGGACAAGACAGTGCCATATACCACATAATTATGGAATGCCTTTTTCATTATAGACAAAATACGTGAGATTAAAAGTCTGTGGGTTTCTGGTAATGATAGATTAACTGGAGATGTAAAGACTGGAAAAGAGTGGGTGGCTAAGATGTCAGCCACTGGCTGGTTTATCCCATTTCTAACCAGTTCCCCCTGAATTAAAGTTAGCAGTTTATTGACAGTGATTGCAGTGTTTAAGAGACGACTTATTCAGTCTAAGTGTATAAAGTGAAATGGCAGGCAGTTTTGGCCAAAGTGTGACTGATGATTCACTTCATTTCCCCACTCATGTTGTGGATGGGCTCCACCCCCTCAGCTACTACCCAAGCACTGTGCTCACGCCATCAACATGGCCCACAACAAGAAGCAGAAGAAGCAAGTGCCTAAGAAGGGGGAGGTCCAGAGGGAGAAGCCGGGTACAGAGAGTCTAAGGAAGGACCGTGCCATCACCACCAAGTAGGCTCCCTTTGCCCGTCCATCTTCCCATGTTCAGGGGTCCATGGAGCCCAGAGCCTGCCCCAGGAATCCTGGATGAGATGCTGGTCTATCGCAGGATGGACACACACACACACACACACACACACATACACACATACACACACAGCTGGGTGCGAGGATCAAACCTGCAGAAGTGATTGTGCAGTGCTACCCACAGAGCCACCATGCCACCTTGCTAATGCCATTCTGGCTTTATACCAGTGAAGATCAATGGAAACTACTGAGCGAAACATTAAGAGAACTGGTTCCTCCATGGCTCTAAGATGATATGTGGTTCTACAGTAATTTTGAGCTGCAGTTGTCAAATCACTGCAGACTTAATAAAAGAGAACTTGGCGTTTCTGAGAGGGATCAGACATCTTCATCTGTAGGATCAGATGGCCTGAATCTGTGCTTTCTTCTGCCTCAGCATGGACAAGCTCCATGTCGCCCTGACGGAGCTCTGCTCCACCTTCAGCTACCGCAACCACTTCAGCATATGTGGCCACACCATCATCCCCTCCGAGTTCCTCATCGCTCAGCTGGAGGCACGTCTCTCCAAGTAAGACCCACTGCCATGGGGCCCTGCACTGCTCACCTCGCCCTCATGTCCTGAGTAGACGCCAGAACAGAGGGGTGTCCAGACTTCTTTGGTTTACCTCAAAGTACAAAGAGGCCCAGGGTAAAAGCACATATCAATCGTAATAAAATGATTTTATTACAAATCAAATAAATAAATTACTCCTGAGGTATACTGCCCCCTGGGGCCTGAAACACTTCCATTCTAGGCAAAAGTTTTTGTGTTGTAAGACTTTCTTGTGTAAGCAAGTGTACGGTGCCACGTATTAATACCCATTTTTTTGGGAGTGTTGCCACCATTCACTTATCTTGAGTTAACACGACATGAAAGTTGGGTTAGGAATCCATGTCTTTGTTGGCTCCCCTGGTATATTAAAAGACATCAGTTTTCATAATACAGGCTGATGGATACGTTCAGTTTGACCCTGCTCACTAATTTGTGGCATGCTACAAACTACAACAAAGCTGCTTATCATAGCATCCATAAGCCTCAATTGCGAGACATGGAAGGACTGTATGGCGCTTATGTACATACGTGCTGTTTTGGTAGCTCCCCCTGGTGACAGTACGCCAATCTGTCGCATGTTTCATTGACTTCCTCACGGACTGCTTGCACACAATGATCGAGTCTCACGCTGACCCCTCCAGGATCATCGTGCGGATGGCCAATTACAACAAGGCCACTCAGGAGATCGCACGCCCCTCGGACCTGCTGGCGGGGGTCCGGGCTTTCGTGAGCGGCCTGTACATCGTGTCCAACTACATGAACATCGACGTCACACGGCTAGTGAAGAGCGTACTGCTGCAGCAGACCCAGCCACTGGACAGCCAGGGGGAGCAGACCCTCACCACTATCTACACCAGCTGGTAGCTGATTTTGTGAACATGGATCTCACGCTCACATGTGCACAACCATTCCTCACACACTCATGTTTGGACCGATATCACAGTATCTGGAAGCTCATGTACTAGCTGAGATGAACTGCTCCATACTACACACACATTCATGATATATTCTCCAAGTCCTACACTTACAACAGACTAGGGTTGTGCTTCTCAAGATCTATGTCATAATAAGTGTTGAGCTTGAATAGCCCATCTGGCCTCCACGTTAACCTTCAGTGGCATATCTCAACAGGTATCTCGAAGGTCTTCTCCGGCAAGCCAGCAGTGCCGTGATCGTGCACTGTCCCATTATGCATTGTTTCCTCAGTAATCCCAGTGAGAATGAATCAAGCTTCAAAGCGGAGGAGTACTCCGATATCTCTGGTGAAACATTTTGACCGCTGCGCCCTTGTTGTCCCCTGAGCCTGAAGGCTATATCTGAAAATACAAGTAGGCCTTTCCTTAACAGAACCTTACTTGTCAAGGTGAAATTCATTTATGAACACATGACCCTGGAGACATAGGGATGGTGCAGACAACCAGCAAACACGTACGTCATCCCTACAAAAAGCTATAAACTGGTTGTAAGATTCTGCTTACACGTTAGTGGTTATTAAAATTATTCCCCTCAACTTCACACACCCACACTGGCATTTTTTGGTAGATGGTGTCTCCACACATTGGTGCATACGAAAGCGCTGCCCTCAGGGATGTTTGTCAGTGTGCAGAAGGCGAATCATTAGATAAGGGCTTTTCGAGAAACATAATCATTCTGAGAAATGTTCTAGGCCTACTTGCCAACAAGACGACCTTCTAGCCTACTCTATTCAGGCTCTGGCTCTTTAATTTTGCCTCACCTCTTGTTATGATGTTGTACCTCCCACATATACCTGTGGCCCACTTTTTACCTCTAGGCAGCCCAGTTTTCTCCCCTAGTTTTTGAGTAGAATCCTCCATTCGGGCTCAGGTCCCGTTGTCAAGCAGAAGCTCGAAACGATCTGTCTATGGCCAGCGGGACAGTCAGCCTTGAGTGTGATTCTGAGTGCCGAGGTTCTAGCTAATGGCAGGGTTTTGAATCCATACTTCTCTTGCCTGACAGAGATGCAGGCCCTGGCGGAACTCATTGGTCCATATGGGTTGAGGTTCTTGACGGAGAACCTAATGTGGCATATTACCTCGCAGGTCACTGAGCTGAAAGTAAGGTTCTACTTCATGCATGCACCATCCTTATAATACTGCACCGCTTAAAAGCAATATTACATTTAACTCCTTTGTGTTTCTCTTTGATTGCCGTTGTTTAGAAGCTGGTAACTGAGAACATGGACATTCTAGTCCAGATGAGAGCAAACTTTGACAAACCTGATGTAATGGCCAACCTTCAGAACAAACTACAAGGTACAGTGACTCTAAGAAGCAGCCCTAAGAAAACAACTCGTGAATAACGGGAGAAACTAGTTCTCTGCAAACCCACAACAGTGACTCACTTTTTCAATTCCCTCTTAGCATCTGAGAACGTGCTGAAGCGAATGACCATCATTGGTGTGATCCTGTCCTTCAGGGCTATGACGCAGGCTACACTGGGAGATGTATGTACTGCCGTCGTGTTGAGATGTCGTTCACGTTCCCGACCCCGAGCTCTCTGCAGGGGACGGATCTGTCTCACGAAAAAATCCGACCGTGAAAAGATCCATTTCAGAAAAGTCAAGGAATCCGTTCCCTCGTGAAGATAGGTTATAACTCATCATAGTGCTGACAAGTCATCACCAGAAATGGTCCTGAATATTTATAATCGTACCTGATGGTAAAAAAAAAAAAAATACAGTAAAAGGTTTTTTTTTATTATGTAAACCAGCTCAGTGAGTTTATGATCATTTTTTCTTTTCAGATCATGAATAAACATTGTCCCTACATCATGACACCGGTTGAGTACCTTAGGGACATCATCTCCCCAGACACTGACATTAAGGTAAAGCATCTTAATAATATTCATGCTACAGCTGCTGGACAAGGCATTGTTTTAGTAGATGGACCCATTTCTGCTATGAATCATCTCCAAAAATGTCTATCTGTGTAAAGTCAATACTTTATGTTTCTTCTCCTAGAGTGAGCACTAGGGGAATGACCCATCTTGCAGTCCACTATGCTGTCCACTTGTCCATTTCGCTGTCCACCTTTTTGTCCAGATGTCCATTTCACCGTTCACCTTTTTGTCCAGATGTCCATTTCACTGTTCACCTTTTTGTCCAGATGTCCATTTCACTGTTCACCTTTCCGCCTCACTGTCCACTTGTCCACCTTGCTGTCCACCTCACTGCCCGACAGTATGCTTTATCTTTGTAGCTAATTAAATTTTAAAATAATTCCGCTAGTCATTTTCTCATGCAAGATGACCAAATTCGAGATTGTTTTTATCTTTGGAAGTGGTCACACTTTAACCTCCAGCCTTGTGGGTAGAATCGATTGCCTTGTGTGACACATCCAGATCATATCAGCAGATCTAGAATGCAACCACAATAACAACGGAAAGACTGAGTTGCAACTTGCCGGCACTGGGGCTTCACACAGCGACTATTGTCACATGTATGCTAAACCATACGGACTGCATATCCACTGATCTCCCTGACCCCTGCAGGTTACCCTTAGCGTGTTTGAGCTGGCCTCGGCTGCTGGGCTTGCATGTGACATCGACCCTGCTCTTGTCACAGCTGTTGCTAACCTGCGCACAGGTAATGGTCACAAGGGGTAAGGTTTCAAAGTCTTTCTGCCATTTGTTCCTGTCCCAATCGCTCTGTCCCGCTTCCTTTCTCCCTAACAGACAGCTCGTCTGTGGATGAGGAGTACAAGCTCTCCTGCCTGCTGCTGGTGTACATCGCAGTGTCCCTGCCCATGTTAGCCCTGGATGCTAACTCTTACTACAGCCGTGAATATGAAGGTAGAGCCGGACGTTGAGGATATGCGAAATGGAATCGCTCGTTTTTGTGCCCAAATTCTCCCAGACAGAAATGCAAAAATGCATTATCAGACATAGATGTCTGCTGGTTCCTGGAGACGTTTTACTCGATCTGCACTCTCAGGAAATCTTGTCATCCCCATGATGTTAATCGCCTCTTCTTCTGACGTCTGTTGATCGTATATACAAGCCTAAAATCTTTCTCATTGGATGACTGACATCTAAATGCTACATTTCTTTTTAGTAGTGGAAAGAATGAGATGTTTGGGGCTTCTCCAAATGAAGCGAAAAACAGTACTGGGTCGTAAAAGTTTTTCTGAAGGTTCTCTGCTCTGAGTAAATGATGTAAAAACTCATTTCACTAAATGATATAGCAGCAAAATTTATTCACATGCCACAGCACTCCAAACAATAATCAAATATCATTGAATCACTTTATAGCATCTGCATTGATGCAGATGGAAAAGGCAAGGGTTAAACAGAAGAAAACATGCCTCTGAAAAATAGCTTTGTTTAGAGATGTCTAGGCTCTGACGTGCGTTCATGAAGTTAGTGTTGGCTTCTGTCCTTCTGACGTTAGCCATTTGGCTCTGGGCCCAAATGGAAACGACAGAATGTCAAAGACATGGCAGGGTCTAAAGGATGGCATTTCCACCCCCCCCCCACCCCTTGTTGCTTTTTCCATGCACTTAAATCGGAAATTTCCAGAAGATAAGTGATACGATAAGGCCCACAGCAAAGCAAACAATTACCATCCTGCCTCTCATGCCTTTAGCTACTTAGTCTGTTCCCGTGTCAGCTGCCATCTTCATTTGGCCTACTGTCCTAACTGCCTCTTTCCCACAGGCCACCATAACAACATCCATTGCCTTGCCACTGCCATAAACCAGCTGGCAGCAGCTATGTTTACGGTCCTGAACAAGAACATTGAGCAGCACCTGAAGGAATTCATGCTGGTACGTAGCTTCTGCTTGAGGATTGCTGAAGATATGCACCACATATGTCTACTGGGATTAATGTCTCATTCTTCCAAGGTGACAACGTGGCCACGGCTGACTCAGTTTTTCCTTCCTCCCCAGTTATTTAAGCATAGTGATATGGTTATTTGCCTTCTGGTTGTCTCCGTAGGTGGCTTCATCCACCTTGCTGCAGCTGGGCCAGAACGTGGAAAAAGTTGAGATCAAAAACAGAGATTCCATTTACCTTCTTCTCCACCTGGTATGTGACGCTTATCCTCTTCTCTGCTCCATTGTTTTGTTATCGGTAAATACATGCAGTAGCTAGAGTACATCATGGTATACTGGTTCAGTAGTTGACAACGATGCCTCACGCCGGCAGGATTGTGGGTTTGAATCCCAGCTCTGTGTGCATGAAGGTTGCATGCGTTTCCGCCCGCAGTCCAAAGAGAGGTGGTTAGGTGACATCTGTGATATGCACACCGTGTATATCTTGAGATGGACTGGTGTCTCATACCTGCACTAGTCAACTGGCTATGGGTAGAAAAAATAATGCAGAGTCATTTTGGATCTTCAGCATCTTAAATGAAATGAAATAACTGTACAGCTGCCTCAGCTTTGAGGCAGAGTGTGAATCTTCTAACAAGACTGTGCAACTGATGTTGTTTTTAACGCGTGTTTTTAGATCGTGCAGGAGTCATCTTTCCTGAGCCAGGACATGCTGGAGAGTTGCTTCCCCTATGTCCTGATGCGTAACGCCTACAGGGAGGTGTACAAAGCTTCCATTATCACTCTGGGCTGACCCATGGCGCCGGCCGCTCGTCCCCACGTTAACGCTGTTAAGAGCTGCACATTAGGTGTGTCATGTTAATCACACTTAGCGTGCCTCCCAGTTGAAGTAACCTCTGCGAACCCCTCAGAAGAAACTGCGGTGGAGGTGACTACAAATGCTGTGTGTCCGTCAGAGCACCCTCATATACTGTATCCGTGACTGCCTTCCAATAAAGTTGAATGTATTGCTTATGAAGGATTTCTTAGATTAATGACAACCTTCCAACATCTGAAAATGTGAAACTTTGCCCGATGGGATGAAAATGGTACTTCTGAATTTTTTCGGAGGGACACGTGTCAGCACAAGAGAATATTAAAACAATAGCTGATATTCATGGGTGAAAATTAAAAATGATCTGCTGTAACCACACACCTCCAGTCGTCTCTGAAGGTTCTACCCTTCAGTGTCGTCCTCTGTAGACCCTCCCTCCCCTCGTGTTCAGCAGTGTTGGCAGGCTAGGGAGTCTGATGGTGCTGAAACTCTCACCACAGCCAGTGTGTGACGTCCTGATGACAGCAATGATTCGGGTACCAGAGGGCTTGGGTGCCCACAGCGGGAGGAAACTATCTACCTCCATGCACCTTGGCAGGTCCCAAAATAGCAACTCACTCCAGCCCCTGCCATAACCCCACCCCCCAAGGGGGTGGTAACTAAGTGCTCCGATGCATGATAAATCGAGGGCAGTTGGGCATCGGCAAAGCAGGGAAACGAGTCCACAACCATTAGGTGATTCTACCATTGCAGTATACCTTGGATATATAGCCATTATGTGACAGATCTGTTTTTGAGTGACAGAAAGTGAAGGTAGATTATTTATTTATTACTCTCAGGATATGTAAAACATACTTCACTGCATACTGCAGGGTGGTCAGCTTTTAAAGACTGAGTTTTTGATGACTGGCAGGGGGCTTCGGAGGGGGTCTGTATCAAAATTAACAGAGAATTGGTTGGAGCTACAGTCATTAATTTTTGTAGTTGTGTCGTTTTACATGGCCGATAGCGAGATGCGTGATCACGCTATATTACGTAAGAAAACTTTCACTACACAGTGAGAGTTTATGTATGTGAATTTTCCCGTCTGAAAATGAAACATTCATCATGAAGGTATCCATATATTTACATATGGCTTTAAGGCCTGTTAGCTGTCAAATTAAAATTTCGCCAACTTGGAGTATTTTAATTTAAGACACATAGTTTTGATTTGATCAACATTTTCTTGAAGCCTAGCAAAGAGTAAATAAAAAAGGTAAAAGACAACTGAAAAATCTGCTCGGGATCTTTACATTAAAACAGCTGGTCGACAAATTGACCTGGGGGGTTGCAGTCAGTAGCCTTTCATCAATTTTAAATTAATCTTTTTCTCAAGAGACGTTGATGATGTAGGCTAACCCGCTCTGTCAAAAGGATTAGCAGTGGTTATTGCCCGGAACACAGTATGTGCTAAACCACAGCACTGAAACACTAACTGCCAGTAAAACATAATATGATACGAATACCCTGCAGTCTGCTATTTACCCAAACCTCAGCTTGGGAGCAATGAAGAAATGCTGTTCTGTGTTGAAAAGATTTACTTTAAAATAATGCTAAAATTGACCAATTTCTATATCCCAATTAGTACATTTTCAAATTTATTGCCAGTATAAATGAACATGTCCTTGCCTGTTAGCAGACACATGCTCGTCAAAAAATTACTTAAAAAATAATAAATAAATCAGTACCTCCCTGTTTCTGGATTTACTGTGTCTAAGGTCAAAACTGTCAAATAAATATGTACAAAGTGTGACCCCACTGAACTCGGCTCGTCACAGAAAGACCCAGAAAGTCTGCATCTGTCTTGTTCAGCGGGAGGCGGCAGGAAGAGCGGGATACTCTGAAAAAAGTACACTCAGCGTGCACATTCAAGCTGCGCTGAGAGGCTACCGCGCAATCACGCTGATTGCATTTGGTCGGACGGGACAAAATACAATGGCATCGTTCCCACGACTGTAGCACCTGAGAGCCACTGTGAGATTTCACACTGGTCGCTTCAGTCATGTTTGTGAGAGCGTGACCATTTAAGTGCTGCTCAAGTTAAATTAACAGAATGGTTTTGGTGTCATACTTAAGCATGCTGATGAAAGAAATCAAGGCTGTCACACCTACCTCATTTCATAGCCTCCCAGTCATGCTTATATTTTTTTCTCTCATGAGCAAGAGCCTACTTTGTCATAAACAGAGATGTTACACTTTCCACATCTATGAGGCCTTACGATCTTTAAAAAAGATTTCAAAGGAGGACTCTGTAACCGATCTGGCCAGCAGGTATGATTAAAAAAACTTCTGCTTTTACAGTAAACAGTAGCAAGGATAGCAGTTAAGGATGTAAACTACAGTGTCAACTTGACTTCCATTTAAGAACTTGCTGTTGAACCATTAAAAAAGCACTTAACCTGAATTGCTGCAAGGTGGTAATTCGGATAATCAGGGAGTCCTTTGACGGGTGTACTAGACCAGGTGTGCTCTGTCTTATTGTATATTCCGGTTTGTATTAATGCTGTGACTGAGCCAAAAAAATAGCATGATGAGAACACCCAGTCACGCACAATCGTAGTCAGGCATAGCTTTTTTTCCGACGAACGTGGTCAGATTCTGAAGAGGATTCGTGAAGAACGGCCCATGATTGAGGCGATGTCATCCATCGCGGGACATGTCAGGGAGTAAGAGAGCATGGGAACTGGTGCGATCAGGGGACCAAGCAATGCGAACTCAGGGCACAAAAATGACAGTTCTCAATGGAGATGCAAAAAAGTAGGCAAGTTCTTCAGATCGAGCTCAGTGGAAAAAAAAAACAAAAAAAAAAAAACACACACACACACACACTGAGTACTTCTACGTTGCTTGAAACTTGTGGTGGACGTATTCGGTATTTGTAACGAACCACCAAAAGAACTTCCACGTCTCTTAAATGGGCAGGTTAATTATTCACATCATGCATAAAATATAGATAAAGATGCACTTGCCTAAAATTCTACAGACATGTCTATTTTAACATACTAAGAATTACTCAGAAAACCACAAGAGGATCTTGTTTGCTTTTGTTTTCTGCTAGCAGGAATTTATACGGCTGTGTGGGAAAAAATGACTACATCCATGTTTGGAGGGTTCATCACGCCCAACACAGACGAACACGTCCTGGACGCGACAGGCGCGCCACCCGCTTCGCCCTGTGACACAGGGGCCAATAAGAGGCGAGCCGGTCCCCTGGGGAGTGGGAGGATGCTCGACGCCGCCTATGTGTCTGCGGACTTGACAAAGCTTGTCGTACCGTGAGAGAGCGCCTTCCATCCTCTCCAGCTCCGTGTCTCCCGGTACCGGGGGTGGGGTGGGCTGAGGGGCCTCCAAGCCAGATGGCTGAGCTTCTGCGGGTTCGGAGGAAGCACCTCCAGACTCCAATCAACAGGTAAGCTGGCTCCGATCACACAGGTGACACTGCGATTAGGACTCCTTTATTATTATTATTATTATTATTATTATTATTATTCGCATCTGTTCCGTTTCCCCCTGTTTTTCTAAGCAGCCGTCATAATGCGTGCGCTTATGGAAACATTTTATTTTTAAGGTGTAATGCTAACATGTTCCCCGTCTGGAAACCGTCAAACTTGTTATTTGGTTCAAGTTCAAGTAAATCATTGCGAGCAACCCAGATGTTTAAACATATGTAGGAAAAACAACAACAACAAAAAAACCCCAGCAGAGCAGTGAAGTTTTAATTTTGTTTTGTTTTTTAAAAAAACCCCGCCGTACATTAAACGATACTACCATTATGTGAAGCAATAAGGAAATGTGAACAACAACTTTCAAAAACGTTAAGAAAATTTAAGTGCGCAAAAGTTAGCCAAGCAAATCAGACTAATTAAAGCGTGTGTGTGTTTTTTTTATGATGCTAATTCGTCGAGAACTAATTTGTTTACGTTGTTTACATCCTCCGTCAAATAAACAGACTGATTTGTTTCAGGATATGCTGAAGTGAGATCTACGCTTCTTACAGATCTCACGCTGTATCAGTGAAGGGCGATTCAAGGGAAGAACAGACTAAAGTGGATTTAAATAAAGCAGCACTGCTTTTAGAGAATAACTCATGCCCATATTTAACTTTCTAATGTCTTTCTCTATTATGCTGGTTCAAAGCGTGTGTAGATGTTGTTTTCCTCTTAAGTGAACGCGCATTCAAGGCAGTAAGTCTGGGGTAGCATTGGATTTCCGTGAACTGCTCAGATCTCGATACTTAGATAAGTTAGAAAATTCCATGAAGACTTCATCGTGATGTGATACTTCAAATCCAGGGCATTATTTGCCTGGTTATGCTTCGATCCCATCGCCGTCAGTTCGAATACAATGAAAAGTCGCAACAATGTTGATGGACAGCATCCGCTTGATTCCTACACATGACATACACGTCAGCACAAGAGACACTTAAAGACAGCCAGACGTCCGTGTCGCCTGGACTGCGCTCCAAGTCTTGAAAACGCCGCTGATGGGGGGATCCCTGATCGCCACCACGTGAGAGCCGAGGTCTCCGAAATGACAGACCCTGCTCTTGCCTGTGGTGCGTCAGGCAGGTTTGCAGATGTGGCTGCCTGTCAGAGGTGCGGTTTTCCTGTATTCAGACTGGGTGCAGAAACAAACAGGCAGCTACATTCACATACATACTTGGTGATGCATCGTTTTTGAGATGTGAAGAAAAAAAGTGGAAGAAGGCAATGGCGTTCTATGCAAAACTGCCTAATGTAACTAATGTGTGTATTGCAAAATCCGGCCTTTATGCCACATTTAGCATAGTGTTACCAAGATTAAAATTTTTATTAAGAGTCAACTAAGACTATAACTTGACCTGGGACTTGCATGAGGTCGTGGTTATCCAACATTTGTTTCCAGTATGGTGGTCATTTAAATAAAAAACACTTAAGCATCATACTTTGTGTATTTCTCCTCAGCAGAACTCTAAACAATTACGTTTTTGAGGGTTTCCGTTTGACCAATCCGTTTGTTCTATCTGTGCTGTTTGAGCACACAATTCATAGCTTTCATCCATGGTAAGACATGGGGTTTAGAACTACGTAACCCACAAATCACCACTTTCCTAGGGGTGCCATAACAAGAGCTTTTTCAATCCCTTTTATAATGTTCACTGTTACCAAATGTTACCAAGGCACTCAGGAACACAATGAGAAATTTCGTACCCTTAATTGGTCAACAGACAGCATGGCAAGACCTCTGCTTTTTGGGAACTGGTGATTTGTAGAGTTGAGGATTACATGCACAAGATGCGCAGTGCAGGTGACTCCAGTTGACCCGTCACCGCTGTCACACAGTGGATGTAACTGAAAGTGAACCTTCCACATGTCCGGCTAGACTGAAAGTGCACGTTGTGTATCATGTGATGACGTGACCTCCTTATATCTTCAGGCTGAGGTGCATGCTGAAGCAGCTCGACGAGAACGATGTGGACTTTGAACACCTGAAGAAAAACTTAGAATACACCGCGTCGCTGCTTGAGGCAGTTTACATCGATGAAACAAGGTGTGCATTCTGACTGCTGAAACTAGTGATGTGACAAATGAGGTTTTCACATCTGTGGTGGGTGGGAGTATCCTGAACTAACCAATCAATGCTGGCGCCAAATGAGGCTTTCAAATCTGTGGTGGGTGGGAGTATCCTGAACTAACCAATCAATGCTGGCGCCAAATGAGGCTTTCAAATCTGTGGTGGGTGGGAGTATCCTGGACTAACCAATCAATGCTGGCTCCAAATGAGGCTTTAAAATCTGTGGTAGGTGGGAGCATCCCGAACCAACCAATCAATGCTGGCGCCAAATGAGGCTTTAAAATCTGTGATGGGTGGGAGTATCTTGAACTAAGTAATCAATACTGATAAATACTGGTGCTAATTGAGGCTTCAGAATGCTGGAGGTGTGAGTCACTGAGTCATATACTGTCACTTTCTAACAAACAGTAACTGAAAGATTTAGTCATATTGTCATAAAAGCATTGTATAACTAAGCACTATTTCATTATGAAATTTCAATTACCTGCTCTGAAAATTCGAAAAAAATCTGCCACATAGTGATTATTGCACATTTTTATT
Source organism: Gymnarchus niloticus (assembly GCA_009936485.2). Lineage (NCBI taxonomy): Eukaryota > Metazoa > Chordata > Actinopteri > Osteoglossiformes > Gymnarchidae > Gymnarchus > Gymnarchus niloticus. The sequence continues at coordinate 2,396,537 of JAACJT020000105.1, forward strand.
TAAAAAACACAAAACTCACCGTGACCCAATTTAGGATCATTTTTGCAGGGATGGGAAGGGTTACCACTGAGCCTGAGCAGTTTATACTTAAGTACAAATGAGGCGGCGCTCCCCGGCAGAGCTTGACCTCCCCTGTCATCCCACATTCACAGGCAGGCCCTCGACCTAAAGGACGATCTTCAGCAGCTGCGGTCCGACGCCGTTCCCTCTGAGGTGCAGGATTGGCTGGCCTCCACTTTCACGCAGAGGGTGCAGCCCCCCGTCCGACGGTCCAACGAAAAGCCCAGGTTCCGCAGCATCGTCCACGCGGTGCAGGCTGGGATATTTGTTGAGAGGTGAGCATGGTTGGTGTCCTAAAACCGTCAGATGGTCCACATTCTTTGCTCGTTGATTTTTATCGTAACCTTTGTTTCCAGCAGCCAATTATTGCTAGGGTATTATTAACAAATATTAGCTTTTAATTTTTTTTTTTTTATTAACGCTTGCTTTGAAGGATGTTTCAGAAGGCCTACTCGACAGCTCTGCCAAACCAACCACCAGAAGTCATTCACTGCCTCCGGGTAGGAAGGCCGTTCAGACTCCGAAGAATGTTCACAGCCAGACACTTCTGAGACAGCCTAGGGAAAACAGTGCTCAGACTTACGACGCCCTCGCTCTGTCTCCAGGACATCAACAGGTGGAGTTTCAACATCTTCACACTAAATTCAGCCAGCGACGGGCACGCCCTGCAAACCCTGGTCATGGAGCTGATCACGAAATACGGGCTTGGCAGTCGCTTTAAGGTCGGCCCTCGTTTGTCGCTAAATGAGCACACAGCCACAGAGCCTACATGTCCTGTTCACTGCGTTCCGATGCTTTCCGGAAATGTGGGGCTGTCCTTGATACCTGGCTTACTCTAGTGCAAACCTACAGGTGATGCTTTCAACTAAATAATAAATTAAGCATAAATTCAAATATTCAAATAGAATTAAAATGCATTTAAAAACTGTATAAGTTGCCTGTGGCACAGTTGCTCAGTGCGTGGTATTGTAAGCTCCCTTTCTGGCTTAGGACGTTCTCTCCGTGTTCTGTGCATTTCCTCATGTGGTCCAACAACGTACAGTTGAGTGGTTTTGTGTGTGTGTGTGTGTGTGTGTGTGTGTGTGTGTGTGTGTGTGTGTGTCCAGGGTGTTCTTTTTGGCCTGTGCTTCCTGGGATAGACTCCAGACTGACCCCACACCCTGAACTGGATAAGCAAGTGTGATGGATGGATGCATGGATGGATGCATGCATGGATAGAAGTCACTCATTGGCGGCTAACCAATGTTCTCGATATTCTTCATCTGTAGATCCCTGTTTCATTCATGCTGTCTTTCCTGGCTGCGCTGGAGAAAGGATACAACAAACATGGCAACCCGTACCACAGCCACACCCACGCCGCTGATGTCACGCAGACCCTGCACTGCCTGCTGCTTCGCACGGGACTCGTGGTACCTCCATCGCTCATGTGACTCCTCTATTATTTCAGTCCTCACTGTGGTACTGCTGAGTGTACAGTAAATGCTGGAAGTAAGCTAATAATATTACAAAATATGCAGGACTTGTTTTTTTTTTTGGATAAAGTCAAATCCGGTTCAGCTTCCATGAGCATGCTGCTGAGTATTCCCATTTGAGATATATGATGAATTGCCTTTGATAAAAATAGCCAGTGCTGTATTTAAAATATTAAGCATATACTTACGTAATATTGTAGTGACACCATTTTATGAAAATCATTATTTCATATATCTCTGAGCTGTTTGTGCTATCATTTACATTGTCCTATTATTGCTATTCCATTATTATTTTCTGATGTGATTTAATATGGAGGCCACACCACATCACGCTGTAGAATAAATTCTATGTTAGCAGTAGCTAAAAGTCTTCCATTGTCGAGACTCTATATTCCATATTTAAGTCAATGCAGTGTTAATGGTGTCTGTTTAATTCTGGCGTCCCGCTTCCTCACCACCCCCACTTCAGCACTGGCTCAGTGAGCTGGAGGTCCTCGCTTCCGTGTTCGCTGCCGCCATCCATGACTATGAACACACGGGGACCACAAACAACTTTCACATACACACGAGGTACGGAAACGGCACGGCGTATATGTTAGGGTGGCAGGGTTGTCAAAGGATCACAGAGACCTGGGCAGGGAGGGCCTTAGGCAGGGGAGGGACTTTGAGAGAGCGACCGGTCGGCCCTTGATTGCTAGTGGGATCATGATTTTCAGCGGGTGGCATCCCCCCGTGGTCGTATGGTTAAGTGGGCATCAGGACCCCTCAGTTGTGGACTTCACTCCTCCCTACATTTAGCATTAAATAATCTGGCCCGCGAAAGGAAGTATGTGATGAACCCTGGTTTACTGTCTTGTTTTAATGCCTGACTGTGGATGTTGAACATGACAGTTAATCTCAGACATCTTAGTTTCAGCAACACGTTGGACGCAGTGGCTCGTAGTAATGCTGGTCAAATACCTCGAAGTTTGCATCAAGCAAGTTTCCTACCGTGGCTATTCTTATGCTGTTTGCCCCCTTAGGAAGCCGAGTGCTATAACTGGGAATGTTTTCTCAAGTTTTAATTGTGGGACTAAAAACAAGCTGTCAATTCTCAGTGGACCGCCATATTCTATAAGGTGATGGGGACCAACTTACACTGGAACTGAAAAGTGTCTGGATGCATGTCGGATTTCGAGATGTTTAAAAACTACAGCGAATGCTTGGGCAAATGTATTTATGAGTGAGATAGAACTGTGCGCACCTGCGTTTCTCAATAAGATGCATTGCGGGTTATTATGTGCTTGATAATTGCATTACTTTGCTTTAACATTCGATCGTGTTGCCAAAACACAAGGCATTATATTTAGCCTCCAACCTAGTGAGTCATTCTAGTCCACAGACTGTTTAGATAGCAATCCAAATTGAAAGGCAATTAGCAGGAAGAGGAAGCAACGAAGCTGTGTGAGTGATTAAAAGTCGTTTTCCCAATTAACACTTTACAGCAAATTAGAAATGTGAAAATATGAAACGGCAAAATCTTCAGAGAAATCTTCAGGTGCCAGAGCAAGACCTTTGACAAACAAATTAATTCAGAAAATGAAATCCGAAAATTGTGAATTTTTGTTCTATTTGCTTATTACCCTGTATTACGTAATCAGATAGAAGATAGAACATTTATTGTAAATGGTGCAAAGTTTAAGATAAATTTCAAAAGTCAGACACTGACTCAGGAGAGATATCCTTAAAAGTGGAGGATATTAATTAAAAAATTATTGTAATTGTAAGACGAGTATTCTAAGCAATGAAAAACTAATGACTACACTCAATAAAATAGTTAAAAATAAGTCATCTAGCCTGATCCTAAGCACTCTGGAGACTGAAGGTCACATGGAAGATGAGCTTCCTGACTCATGTCTGTCTTCGACTTGCCAGGTCTGACTTTGCCATGATCTACAATGATCGCTCCGTGCAGGAGAGCCATCACATCAGCGCTGCCTTCCGACTGCTGCAGGACGAGAACATGAATATTTTCACCAACCTCACACGGGAGGAGTGGATGTAAGGGCAGCAGAGGACAGCACCCACGCCAGTCATCCTCCCAGCTGTCACCTGGGTCAACATTCACACTAATTCAAAGGAGCCACTGATTACGAAGTACTGCTAAAGTAGTAATAGCAGCGATATTGGTCAGTGATTGGACAAACGAGCTTCCAAACTTGTGGTGGGAGGGAGTATCCTGAACTAACCAATCAATGCTGGCGCTAAATCAGGCTTCAAAACCTGTGGTGGGTGGGAGTATCCTGAACTGACCGATTAATAGTGGTGCTAAATGAGGCTTCAAAACTAATTTCAGCAACTAGTTTCACTGTGATGGGTGAAAGTATTCCGAACAACCTGTCAATCCCAGTCAGTAGCCAATATTGATTGGTTAGTTCAGGATGCTCCCACCCACCATGGGTTTTAAAGCTTCATTAGTCACCCTCATTAATATTGGTTATTAGAAAATGTAACATTTCCCAGTCACTAATGACTGTGCCAAAAAGGAAGTACTTCACTTTAATAAACATTATTTTTAGATTAAAGAAACATTACCGTATGTATTTCTGTTATCATATTTCCACATATGACAATTTCCTATCCAGAGTCACATGACTCCAGCTCAGTTGGGTAGGAAATATGTCTATGTCTACCTGAAATGAACATTTTTCTGGTTTATATTACAAAAAAAACATTTTTACACAAAAAGTGATAACTGAAGGATAAAAGAAGGAAATTTATTCAGAGTTTGGGGACACTTGTACACAACTCTGGAATCCAGAGTTGGGGAAATAACCATGGAAACATTATCTGATTAAACTGATTGAGAATGAATAACCTAACCATTAGGAAGTGGGTTCAACCCATAAATGATTGACAGCACATAGTAACCCATGATCGATTAGAATTGTGGTTCATCAGGTGAAGTTTCTCAATGTATGATCACTACCATGCATGTTTAACGGTTACGCCTTGTAACAGGGAACTCCGTGCCTTGGTCATAGAGATGGTTTTGGGCACAGATATGTCCTACCACCTCCAGCAGGTCAAAGCCATGAAAGCCAGCCTACAGCAGCCAGAAGGGTGAGTCCACAATTCATGAGGAACTTTATCACAGGTTTCATTATGTAGAACTTGGCAGTAGTGAGCCTGAAATGGCACGTGTCCCCTTGCAGGATCGACAAGCCAAAGGCACTGTCCCTGCTGCTTCACACCGCTGACATCAGCCACCCGACGAAGCCCTGGTCTCTTCACTCGCACTGGACCAAGGCGCTGATGGAGGAGTTCTTTAAACAGGTATACAATAACTTATTAATCAGACCCAATGCCTGTTTAATCCTTCTGACTGAACTGATCTTACAGTTCAGGTAGTGGGGGGAATTTTTCCAGTGCAAAAGTAAACTGTTTTTTTCTGCAAGTCATTTCAGTTTCATTCCTGCAGAGTGCCAATGGTGAGCAAATCCCAGAAAATGGGCATCAGACAGAACCAGTGGGTCACCCTAAACATACTTCCGTTAACTACGATACGACTCCATTTACGATGTGTTACATACAGTCTGCAGATGAACTAAAGCTGTTCGTTTCGTTTGAAATTGGTTTGGTTCGACTACTTTAATACAATATATCATGGTGATATCATTGGTGAGTTTAAAGAGGAAAAATATGTACCTGTTATAAAATATAAAAAGTTGTTCCACCATCACAAATGACACAGGACGCTGTGTTTAGACAAAACAAAAAACAGGCCATTCCTTTCAGGGGACTAAGCTTTGTGTCACATTTCCTTCTGGAAAATGTACTTGTTACTTTGATGCTGAATCGTTCTAGGCAGTTATACTGTACTAAAAGGTCGTTCATCTCATCTGAGAACCCATTTGATGGGTTTTCAAACCACTTCTCTGCATAACGATTCCGGTCTATGCACTGCTCACAGCATGTACAGCTAGAATGTTCTAAATTTCTGTCTATCACTCTACCCAAGTACTGCAGCACTTGACTGAACTAACTGAACCAGTTTAAGCCTTCCCCTGAGCACTGAGACAGTCTGTGGTTAAACTAAGTTGGAAAACTCCATGCCGCAGCCTGCCAGAACTAGGTTTAAGGACCACTGAGCTAGCACTCCAGATTCATCTAAACTACTCTAGGTTGTTAAGTAATATTTAACTCGCTGGGTGCTCAGAACGTTCTAAAATTAAATCACTAATCCAAAGACCGTAACATTTCATCATATTCCAGATTCTTTATAGAGGTACTGCGGGTAATTTTGTTATTTGTTTGAGAAAAAAGTAAACATATGGGGACCTAATCTAAAAAAAAAAAACCAATAACAAGCTGAATGTATTGTGGAAAAACCTCCTTTCACACCCTCTCTCCTGTTCCCTGGCTCTTCCCCCTGCTGCCTGGTTTCTTCGTGCTGCACCTGGTTGCTGTCGCAATGCTAATTGCCTCGTTACGCACCTGGTGCTGGTTACCTCATTAGGTACTTGGTTGCCTGGTTCCCTAGCTTATTTCCCTGTGTCAGCTCTGTTGGTGTGGGGGGTAGTCTTGATCTGGAAGGGTGCCTGGTGGGTCCTCCTTGATCATATTGCCTCACAAAGTGTTCTGAGCCAGCTCCTAGCTCCCTTGGATGCTTAGGCCCTGCCACGGTATGCCTGCCTGTCTCAGTGGGTGGTATTACTATACTCCAGCGGGTAGCCAAGAGTCACCCCAATCAATGGGTACTCGATGCCTATGAATGGACAAGCCTTCCCTTGTTCCGGGTTCCCTGGTTCCTGTGTGCCTGCGCTCGTCTATGCCTCGTCCATGCCATGCCTTGCCTTGCCTCGCCTCGTCCATGTCTTGCCATGCCATGCCATGCCATGCCATGTTTTGCCTGTCTGGTGTTCTCTGACCTTTCTGGTTATATATGAGCCTCCCCACCCTTTGGGTCTTAAAAGGGTTGAGCTGCTTAAAAAAACCAGTTTCTGCCTTGCCGGGTGTGATTGTGTGCATGTGTCTGCCAGCGCTGTGTGATTGTGTGCTGTGTGTTTCCCAGTACCGTGACAGCGCCTACTAAATTGAATAACATTTTTTGATATTCATCAAAATAATACAGGAATAGAAGTAAATTATTATTATATACATTGAGGAGCATTTGATATTATGACAGGATTGTTAAAGCTAACAAATCACACATTAGCTACAGCCTCAGTGTACAAAAATCAGTTAATGTTGCAAACGTTTTTTCCCTTAGCAGCAGCAGATGAGCTCCCCACAGAGATGACGTGGCTTCCTCAGATGTTAGCACTGCGTTATCTGTGTCGAAATTGGATGCTTGGGTTTCACGTCCCTTCGTCATCCTCCCTGACTGACCTGGCTTTACCTCTGCCTGGGTGGCCCTGATTACATTACAGGGCTGTTCCAGTGAAAGAAATTAGCCCGTTTACATTTTCTGAATTGCTTTTAAAGTGTGTGGCCTTTTTTAATGGATGGCAAAGGCAACCAAGAATACCTTCTAAAACTATTTAATAATGATTACTTCACAGCTCGTGAATAAACTTGTTAAATAATTTGCATAAATTAATATTTGTTGTCTGACAGAATCTTACTCATTTGCTGTCTGTCTTGCTGTGGGTAAAGTGATGCCAGAAAATCTGTAGCCTATTTCCTTACACATTACAGAAAAGTCAGCTGCTGGGTTCATGACCTCACTAACAGAAGTAGGCTCACCAGCTACCTAGCTTAAGTACGCAGTAGTAAGTGTGCAGATACAAGCAGATTTTAAAGGATGAGTTAGAATATGGTATGTTTTCCATTAAATTTCTTAATACATAGACAGTGCATTTTCAATAATGTTGTTGTTTAGTCAAGCAGTCGTGTCCGACTTTTCGCGACTCCGTGGACCACAGCACCCCAGACCGCGCTGTCCTCCACCGCCTCTCGAAGCCTGCCCAAACTCATGTTCATTGCTTCCACTACACTGTCTATCCATCTCATCTT
>JAACJT020000105.1:2407657-2449966 GCA_009936485.2 Gymnarchus niloticus
AGGGGCCATGCTAGCATCCACAACACTGTCTGAACTACAAGGGGCCATGCTAGCATCCACAACACTGTCTGAACTACAAGGGGCCATGCTAGCATCCACAACACTGCCTGAACTACTAGGGGCCACGCTAGCATCCACAACACTGTCTGAACTACAAGGGGCCATGCTAGCATCCACAACACTGTCTGAGGTATTGGGGTGCATGCTAGCCCACCCCACACCTACACCTGCACCTCTCTCTCCCATCTCACCGTAAACTCAAACTCCACTGGGCTCCCCACGTCATCCAAAGTTGTCATGGCGCTCTCGCCCCTCACAGTCCCACTGAAGAACAGCTGGTGAGGACGGGCTAGCCTGAAAACACAGCAACATGTCTGCTGTCAGTCAACACTTTTACCTAAAGCATTGCGTTACATTTATGTATTTGCCCAAAGCGACATACAAGTAAGTTGGATAATACATCTCAATCATCTAGTGGTTTAGGGGCCAAATTAGGTGGAGTTTTCAATGAGTGGGTGGTAACTAGATGGAGATAATTATGAGAAAACGAGCTAAGCAGAAAGCCGTTTGATATCAGAAAAGATATTCAAACAAACCACAGCAAGTGAAGCTAAAGCATCACTGTTTTCATTTTCATACAGCTGGACACTTTTGAGGAGGGATCCAGTTAAGAACCTTGGTCAACAGGCACTGAACTAAAAACCTCAGTATGCAAGTTCATAGCTTTAAACACTGTGGTGACTGCAGTCAGCCCATCATGCAACATAAAAATTGTGCTAAAATAGAAGAGTGTGCAAATTCTAAAAAGGTCATAATTTAATGATATCTAACTCCTGCCACATTGCTTTGTGAACAATGCAAATGATTTGAGCATCAAGTTACTCGGGAAACACTTACCCACTGACAGATAGGGGGAGCTCTATTACCACTTTCGCACGGGCTGTGACTGTGGCCAGGTCTGGCTGTTCACTTATACTGGAAATGCAGAGAAGGCAGACAGACACGTACACACACAGACATACACACACAGACACACACGCACAGGTGTGGCATTTGTTCAGATCAACAAGTCACGTGGAATGTCATTGCCAATACTGACATCATAGACTCAAAGTAACGACTTACTGCATTTAATAAGAGCCCTTAAAAAAACAGAACTTACGTTGTTAGCGCGAGATCGACAGACAGCTCTGTGGTTTCTATGGTGATTCCAGACGTGCTAAATATTATGTAGAATTTTAGCTTTGGAAAGAAGCATAAATACAAGAGAGGAAAACATATTTCGGGTTATAATAATACAAAACAACACTATATTTTTTAAGAGATACATTATCAGCAGATTCTGAAAGAGGAATACATGTTGTCTTGTATTTAATGCTGTCTTTAGAAGTTCTGTTCAGTTTAAAATGGTCCAACGATGGGGGCATTTTGGGGTTGGGTAAACCCTTTGTCTCCCATTCTCGCTGTAATGACAGACACTGAAGCACCAGGGTGACCGAGGCGGGTACGGCAGTTACCTTGGAGTCTCTCCTGAGGGGATTTCCCAAGTCACACTCCGCCTGAGAGCCGTTCTGATTGGCCTGGCAGACCACCTGCAGCCATTGAGACAAACATGATCAGCAGGTGACCGCTTAAACGTAACACTGGTGTTGGTGTCGTCGCCTGTCATATGAACAGTGTGACTGTGTTGGGGAGGGAGTTCATGAGGAAATTTACACTGAACCGGTGTTGGTTTAAGATGTTTCATTGTCAAAAATCCTAAATCAATAGGTATTTTCTCAGAAAAATTACATTAAGTGAATGTAGCAATTCAATACTAGTAATATAATCATTTGTAACACTTTAACAAACTTGTACAGTGTTTAATTGTATTTACAGTAATCAAACTGAAATGTTGACTTATCAATTGCTGAATAATTTAAATATTCAAGAGTATTACTTGAAAGTATTTTAACCTATTCTGATCTATTTTTAGCATTAATATTATAGGTTTTTAAGCAATAGTTTAGTTTAAAACGGCTGGAAATTTTAAGCAAATTTCAGTTAACATATTTTAAAAGTATAATGCTTAATCATACATAAAATCAACAGCTTGTTAAGAAGCTGAACTCTGTTGGACTAAAACAGCAGTAAACACAGTGGGGCAGAAATACTGGACGTAGCCATGGTAACAAAAACTTGGATTCATATGTTCAGCTGTTTGTTGTTTGCCTTGGTTGGTGCTGTGTGTGGATATTGACCATCTCCTCCTTACTGGCCAGTACCTGTTGGCCTCTGAAGCCTGAGTAGGACAGCGTGTCAGGGAGGGACACCAGCAGCTGAGCTGCATGGGCATCATCTCCGTCCTCCTCGGGGTGCCAGGGGTCAGAGGGCACGTTAGTGACGGAAACTTCCATGGCTATGGAGCGCTGGTCGGACAGTGAGAAGACTTGTGTTCCATCCTCATCTCTGTAACCACGATAATGGGGAAACAAACATTGCACATTTTAATATCACAGCAGGAAAAGTAGAGAAACACATCAGATTTCACTTTTCAGAATATTTCTAAAAACAAAAGAGGAATGAAGTTCTTTATATCATAGACTCACAGGGGCAAAGGAGTGAAAAAGTCCGTGTTTGTAGCACGGGTACCAAAATGATAGCTCATCTGCAAGTTGCTCTGACAGATTCTGTCATCTCCACATCCCTCTCGCAAGAATTCGACCTGCAGATTAGCAAATCCACAAGGAACATCTCTGAACAGGCTCTTTTTCACCAGATCGCAAAAAAAATCATGTCGACTTTGTTTCGCTGACCTTAGTTTGCAGAGTGTTGGAGGTGGCTGGACTCAGCACAGGGGAGAGAGCTCCCAGGTGTTTAGAGACGGAATCACGGTGGGAGCGTGTGTGTTTGATGCTGTGCGTGACCGCCAGGGAGATGGGACGTAACTTGTCCCGGAGATTCTCCTGGCGTTGTGTCAGTTTGAAGAAAAGCATCAAAAGAAACAGTAAATTTCCGATTAGTGACTTGTGTTTGCCTGCAATGCGATGGCGCTCCCTCCAGGCTGTCCCCTGCCATGAACCCTAAGCTACCTGAGATAGACGCCGGGCTGCCGGCAACTCTGTATAGGATGAAGCAGTTTGAAAAATGGGTGGATGGATGATTTATGTTATGTGTTGTTCTATTCCTGTGAAGAAACATGGCTCTCAAAGCTACACTGGCTGATAGACCCCAATAGATCAGAACTGACTAGTCTAATCTCACTTTTGTAGAATGATACCAGTTTTGTTTTGTGCTGTGGAGGTGCCAGTTCCAGTAACCAAATTACACTTTAGCCAACAATGTCACTGCTCTTTCACTAAAAGAAAGACATAACATAAAAGCGTTACTGAGCTGCCTCTAACCATACTCAACCAAGCAAGAGTTTTTCACGCAGCCCCCAACCTGCAGCTGAAAAGTAGCAGTGAGGCACGCTGGGTGACCTTGGCCTCGAAGTTCCACCTCTCCGGAATACAGGTACTCCAGCTCAGATTCGGCGCGGCCCAGGAAGTTGATGCGGTGAGGCAGGTTCAACTTCCTGCGCTCCGTGTCGGCTTCAAAGAGAACCCCCAAGGCTGTCGTGGAGATGGAAACAGCACTGAAGTCAGCAGCCGGTGTAGTACAAAGTGAAGCAGAGTCTAAACAGTAGTAACGGTGTTGACTTACTCGTAATCTGTGAGTGCCGTCGCAAGATGCCAAGGTTTAATTATTCCATGATTAATGTGAACAAATGCAACACTGAGCTTTGTAATGCAGTGTTAAAAGCAGTTCATTAGTGAAAGATGAGGACTAGCTTTTCTATGAAAACACTCTGAAGTTCCTCAGATCCCCCCACCAGGAAAGACAGATTTAATGGGGAACCTAAAGAATCGGGCGTAGTAAGTGGCAGATGGAGACTGGATCACTGGACTCTTGAAGAAGAGCAACAAGGAGAATGAGAGGAAGTCACTCACTGATGTGGGGAGAATACGAAGGCAAGTGGGCAGTATACATGAAGCAGGCCTTCACCTCAACACTGGGGACGAGAAAAGAAGAACATTAAAGCATTAGTATCCTACCAGAGACTCCCGGGATGGAAACATCAGCAGGTTAAGTGGGGCTCTAAGCTACCAAAATCTTGTGGCTTAAATCCCAATTCGATTAGCCTTCCCTGGGTGTGGGTCTTAACTTACCAGACTCCGTCTCGGCCTTTGCAGTTCAGATTCTCCAGGTCAATGTTATGGGGGTCGATCGAGATGTCTCGTCGGATGTGGATGACTGGGCGAGACCTGAAGATATAGCAAAACCGGTAAGGTCAGAGTAGCATGGGCAAGGCTTTCGAAAGACCTCAACTATGCAACTAGGGTTATCTCTTGGATGCACAGACAATCCTGCCCTTCTACTGACCTGTACAAAACAACTTGATCATTGAGGGACCCCACTGCAAGATCGGGGTAGGAATTATCATCAATGTCTAGACCTCCAGAAAGAGAATAGCCAAAATGTTTCACCCCAACGCTAACTCCGTCCAGCACCTGGGTTGTAAGGATGGGAATTTAAAGATAAATCGAAAAGTGGATATTATTTCAGTTGCATGAACCTGTGCAGTGCAAACGCTTCCTGCTCACCTGGGAAGGCTTGGTATCAAAGCCGGAGGATGAGCCACGGTAGATAAAGACTTTACCCTCACCATCAAATGGAGCTCCAACAGCCATGTCTTAGGAGAAGCACACAGGGACACTGAATACTCAGTACTCGCAATTGTAGGCTTTGATTAGAACAAAATCAATACGAGTACTTTAGGTTTTGAATCCACGCCAGATCCCCCCCTGAATTGCATCTTAGACGAACAGTGATGCAGACTAAGTAAGGTCACAACTAAGAGGTGAGGACGATGGTCCCCAAGGCTTACCCTCGTACCCATCCTGATCCAGGTCTCCCACACTGCCGACAGTCAGGCCAAACATGGAGTCATGGGTGCCATTGAGTCGGATGGGACGGACATCATGCCAGTGGCTCGCTGGGTTCAGGTACACGTACACAGCCCCTCCTATCTCTGCCTTGCGGTCAAAGAAGTTGGGAGCCCCTACTATTATATCCGTCCACCTGTCAAAGAATGGGTGAGCGACATAGCATTGATGAAACATATAGTAATGTTTCTGACTCCTTTTCAGATCCATAGCAAGCATATCTGTAAAGATTAGGGAACAGGGAATCCGGGTTTGAAAGAAACCCAATCCATTTTGTACCGAGGAGATAGAACGTACACCCACTAATACATGGCAGTTTCTTTATGACGTGTGACATCGCTAAGGGCACAGACCAGAATTACAGCTGGCCAGTGGACATTTTAGAAGCCTGCCACTATAGCATGTGTAACAGAGTAGCTGTCATCAGTCTCTTCTGTTGTTCATCTCCATGCCCTGCCAGCTGACCCAGTTCATGTGAGCATGTAAAAGTGGGAAAATGATTCAGACTCATCCTCATGGGTGGGCAAGACAAGAAGCCATCCACCACACCCACCCGTCTTACTACCCCCACCTCACCCATCGCTGTTGAGGTCGGCCGTGGCCACGGAGTATCCGAAGGAGGACGCCAGCTCCTCTCCCCACAGGATATGCTGGGGCACTAGGCGGTACACGTTGTCCTTGCGGAGCAGGACTACTGCCCCTGTGTGGTTGGCACGAGGTGCTCCAGCCAGAAAGGTCAGGTCCTCACGGACCATTATTCCCTTCGCAGAGTCCACAGAGAAGCCTGCACCAATGTTCCAGGAAGAGGCACGTTACCATTGGCAGATACAGTATGAGGCACTGTCATGTGTGACGGAGAATATCTTTCATGATATATATCCTCAGATCCTTGATCTGTTCTTGAATAAGTAAATCCTTAACGTTTATGTTATTTTTATCAAAGGAATGGTCTGTGAAGAAGCTTAAAAAGTTGGAGCAGATGTAAGGTGTATTACATACATATATTCTGTAATTCAAACTCTGGTCCTTAAATGTGGTCATGTGAAAAACTACTTCCACTCTTTGTTATTATGCTTGTAATTAATAAAATCCCAATAGTTTGGATCTGCAATCAGATTGATTAGGGCTGCAACATTCCTGCTATGTGTGATGATGTCTAATGTAACTACCTACAAAAGTGAACTTCAATAAAACCTCATTTATCTCTCGATATTGCAAGAGGCAGTTTAATATGTGCTTTTGTGTCGGTCGTCATCAAGGAATCAGTTATAGGTCTACTTTATAGAATAGAAACATCTGTAAATGTGGAAAATTAAAGCGCAATTGCTTCATATAATTGGCAGAAGACGCGACTGTGGCATCACGTTAACCAAAAGTATGTTTATGTTTTATTTTTACTGTGAAATATGTTTTTTATCTGAATCTCTCGACGTCATGAGGGAACTGTTGAGCAGCCCGTTCAATTTTACTTTGCAGTTCATGATATTGAGCATTAGGTGGCGGCAAATCCAGCAGTAAAAAAAGAAGGAACTTGAAATTTGACGTCGAGTGACTCGGTGTTCGTTACATCGCGCGTGTTTCCCGCGTGGTTACCGCGTGATGCCGGGGTAGTTTGTGCTTGTGAAAGTGAGGCTGAAAACATGCGGGCCAACGCAGCTGATGGAATAAGGCCGATCACAGATCATTTATTTACTTCAAAGTAAAAAAAAGTCATAGCAATTAATAAAAACAACGGACATGCATGCATAGTTTATGGTTTGGATGAGTGGGGTGTAAATGGGAAGGGAGCATGCATGCGGAAGCAATTAGACTGACAGACAGACGCAAATTTAGCAGATCCAGGGTTGCAGGCGTAGGGAACATTATTTTTAACGAATCGGTAATCTGGACCTCTCTGTGCTTTTCAACTGCTTGCATATGGTAAGAGAATGTAGGATAAGCTCCCTCCATATATATGCAAGAAAGGAGTAAGAACGGCATTGCAGAACTACAGTGCGAACACCGTAAACGTGATAACTTAGTCATTTTGAACTGAACTCCAAATGATTTAAATCCTGTTTTGTCGTTTAAACAGAAGCAGAATATTAAAATTTCGCATTGTGAAAAATAAGAATTACGATTGCAAAATAAGGTTTTTCCAAAAATATAAAATGGTGCGCAGTGAGTGTTAATTCGTTCAAATCACCCTTTGCTGGGATTTTTATTTGTAGTTTTGATAAACTTTTTGATTAAACCATTTACTCTACGAAAAGGCGTAGTCTTTACGTAATTATTTTAGATATACATTTATTACCCAGTAAATGAAGTATTAGTGAAGATTTTAGACTTTACACCAGTTTCATCAATCTTCCTACGCCCTGTTCAGCATTCCTTTCAGGAAGCCCAGGTCATTCCAGTTGAAGGTCATAAGTAAACTATCCATCCTTCCATTCATCTGTCGTTCAAGCACCAGGTCCTGAGACGTAAATCATTTGTTTGTTATCATATTGTACGCAACGTTTTCTGCCATCTACTGAGTGCACGTCATGGATATAGCAGACCACAATTAGAGGTACTGGTCTGTAGAGGACTGCAGACTGGTCTGCAGACAGCCGAACTGAGCATAACCTCAGATGGTGTAATGGCCCATAGACCACATGACTGAAGATTGCACTATACAAAAATACACACACTGCTTTCTGGCATGATAATTAGGAGCATACTCAGGGGGTCTGGACAGCCAGTTAACCTTAGTCCCCCAGATATTTTATTCTCCTTTATCAAACTATGGAGTTTTGTCTTCTGGTTTTCGTTTAATATTTATTTACACTGTCATTACCCTAAATTGTGATGTGTCAATAAGTTCCACTGTTGTTAGATTCCATGTTAAACACTTTGGGAGAACAATGTTGGGAAAGATGCTCCTTAAAAAATTAATATAATGTGGTTCTATTGTTTTCCAGCACTGTAGACAGAATGTTAGGAACCTTAAAATACCTAGTCTAAAGGCACAAGAACAGGGCCCCCAACCTCTAATTCAGAGCCTTAACGTTAGAAATCCACTTACGCCCACTACCTCCACAAATGAATGGCACTCAGTGCTGTTCTTCCTGGCCATCCGTTTCAAACTAGTTCACCTCTTACCAAAGATCCACCTCTGCGGAACCTGAAGGGCTGCACATAGACCCAGACACAGGCATGCAGACAGTGGTGCGACGGGACCGAACACCAACACAGACTGCAGGTCTATTCTGTGGAGATCTGTACCGACTCACCACTCCTCCCCAGGCAGAGAGAATTCATCCTGTGAACACCGCCATGAGCGACCTGACATTGCATCAGCGTTCACGGACATGTGACGGGCATTTGGCCATGTGTCAGTGGATTTCAATATGGATGAACTTTTATTTCTGTTATTGGTCTTTAAAA
The DNA here is from genome assembly GCA_009936485.2 of Gymnarchus niloticus. Classification (NCBI taxonomy): domain Eukaryota; kingdom Metazoa; phylum Chordata; class Actinopteri; order Osteoglossiformes; family Gymnarchidae; genus Gymnarchus; species Gymnarchus niloticus. Next base: position 2,416,033 of record JAACJT020000105.1, read on the forward strand.
ATGGATAATGCTGAAATAATAGAGTTTGTCCAGGTATGAATTAATGGCACAAAGCCTCGCTATACGATTTCCGTAACGACTCTCTGTTGAGGACGAGTTGTGGTGAAGTCACACTACAGCTCTATAAAACTGCGACACACTTTCTAGACAAGGACTATGTTTAGCACGGGGTTGGGGGAGGGTTGAGAAGTGGGGGGTAATCTACTACTAGAGAAGAAATCCCAGTCAAACAATGGCTTCTTACGCCTACAAACCTAAGTAGCTATTCTGAGTTACATCCTCATAGATGGATGGGCGGTACAATGGCTCCAGCGTTTTGTACACCAGGGCATCCTCCACAGGACTAGCCATAAACAAGAGCCCTGGGGCCCAAAGAGGAGAGAGGGAGGGTGTGGGGGTCATGAGGGGAGAGAGAGAGAGAGAGAGAGAGAGAGAGAGAGGGGAAGGTGCATGGTGAGAGGCCTGCATTGCATTTAGTGCATCGCAGTGGTCGGTGACACTAATTGCAAGTGATCTCTAGAAGGATGAGAAGTGAAACAAGCTGGACCCAAATCATTGCTGAACGAGAGCAGAGACTTCTCCTCATACCTTTAAAGCATTATAAAAATTTTAGGATTCTGTATCGAATCACATTGTTATTATCACTGTTCCCCAGTGATAATGAACAAGTACTAAAAATTTGCATGGTCCAGATGTGGGACATACAGATGTGGGAAAACCAGCAGGAAGTGTGTCAGTGCTGGGCCAGCCAGTGTCAGTTGTCATGCTTCCCCCCCGAGCCTGTCTCTGGTGCCCCAGCAGCAGGGAACAGGCCGGGCCGTACCCAAGTAACTGTGGTAAGGCACCGGGATCAGCCGGGCATCCTGCCGCTTCTCGTCAGCTATCTCATAGGGCCCGTCGTCGTAGAAGCCCAGGTCAAGCAAGGACTGGTTGACAAGCTGAACTCGCAGCTCTCCTGGAATGTGAAAGGTTAAGACATGCACACACACACACACACACACACACACACACACACACACACACACACACACGCATGCATTCTCATATTTGTCTTTACAGGAGATTCAGGTTGATTTAAATTCAATCACTAACTCCTAAACCCCATTTTACAAAACCCAAAAGGGTAGATTAAAATAAAAGGATTTGCTTTCTATAATTAAGAAAAATCAAATGAAGTTGTAAAAACAGCCTGTAGTGTGGACATTCTCAGAATGTTCATTTTGCTGAACATATTACCTTGTAGGGACATTTTTCTAAGATTATTCCCCGTAAAGTTAGCTGAATTCGTAAATTTATGACACTGTCATGCAACACAAACACACATTAACAACACACTCAAAGACCAACACACTGAAAAACACTCACGCATTTAAAATATCCTGAACCAAGCAGATTGTCTACTTGTTTATCCAATAATTGCATATTTATTTACTAACTGCTGCAATACCTGAAGAAAAACATCATTTGGTAAATGAGGGGCTTATTACCTCCTTGCTACAATACATACATTAAAAAGATTTTTTAAATACGTATTTGATCACACTTAATATTAACCAATTTTATGGCATTCCAATTGTTCTATTTGTTCTTTTTCTTAACCTTTCTTCTACTACTATTGCCTTGACATAAAAAACTATTTTTTCAGCATCCAATAAGCAGAGTTTACTGATGATGTCATGAAACAGCAAAGTCAGATACCAAGAAGACCTCATCCATAGATGAGGTAGACTTACACTGTATAATAAGTCTGAATATGGGGATATTCCTATGAGTCTGTGTTAATTAAAGAAAAAGGAAGCTGCAAAAATGAAATAAGGTTAAAATTTAAGGTACTTAAGCTCACCTTTCCAGTTGTATGTGCCAGGTGCCCCTAGGAGGATAAAGTTCTTGTCAGGGGTGAAGCTGGCAGCCAGGCCCTGCTGACAGAAGCCAAACTGATCGTGGCTCTGTGGCCTGCCCTCGCAAAACTTCCACTCGCCCCCGTCCAGGTCATCCCGCTCGGTCAAGTCCTCGCTCAGCACGTAGCAGCGCCCAATGGGGTCACGCGTCTCCGAGGGCTGGTTGACTCGCTGGCGCAGCTCGTACAGATGGGCACACGTCTGGGTTGGGGGTAGAGGACAGGGGACAAATCAGCCCTTTGAAGGAAATCCACCCCCTCAAAGTAGCCGCCACTGCTGACGTGCTGAGTTCATGCTAGAATTGGCCAGAACTCTAAAAAACAGAGCTACTAAGGTCATGGGTTTATGACCAGAAGGTTGTTGGTTCGTGATCCAAGAGGGATCCATAAGCAGTATTTCAATTGAATCGGTCCAGTAAAATGATCTAGTTGTAAAAATGGATGGAAATTGAAGAGGTAATGGTTGCATCGTTGGTTTTACGGTTGGTTACTAAAGACACTCACCACTACTTTTCCTCCAATCCCCTGACTCTTGACAGTCACGCCCAGCCACTGGTTGTCCTTGCTCTCACGATCGGGCCTCACTGTGACCACAACCAGAGAACGCAAGCCGGTGTGAATGGTGCGGTCCAGCAACAGGAGCACATGCTGACGTGTCATCTTGCGGACCATTGTGGGAAACGTCAGGACACGTGTTTCCAGTGACACCTGTGCCCTTTGGAACTTCCCCCCCCGCCTCACCTTCCCCATCGATGTCCACCCGCTCGCAGTCGTACTCTTCAGCCGTGATCGGACAGCGGTACAGAGCACCAGGCCGGCTATTTCGTAGGGCATTCAGGCCCCGTGCTCGGGGCGCCCCCACCAGGATCCTGAAGGTACAAACACATACCAGATATTTTGAATGCAAGTCTGCAGGTTGGTCTGGCATTCAAGTGCCAGGCGCTGTTATTGACGCTGACGAAGGACCAACCTCTGCTTCTTTCCAGCCGATGACAGTATGTTAAATGGCACACCTGACTGCAGAGGCAGTGCTCTTTTACTTGCTAGCCCTGATGTTTGTCCTCCTGCTCCCGCCTCTCATTATTTTTGGCAGACGCAGAAAAGTTTTATTTTCAGTGCCCTGGTGACTGATATTTTAGGTCCCGGCACTAGTCCCTGCCTTTTTTGGACTGAACAGTTAAAGGGGCTATTTTAAAACCCACCGTTGAGATGCATTCCAGCCAGCAGCCGCTGGATGGGCAGGAGGGCGAAAAGGGACAGAGGAGGAGAGAAAGGGAGGAGAAATTGGTGTGGGCGAGGTGAAGAGGGTCTCGAACCCAGAGCAGCACAGCCACCCCCTGAGTGCCGTAGCTGTCATTGTCGCCAGGTGTGACATTCCTCTGCTATCGGTCCCCAGCTATAAATGCTCAGGGCAAGAAACAGCAGAAGAAAAGCAGAGACAGAATTCTGCTCATTGAGGTTGTGGCCTTGAGTCTCAGGCTGTGATCCAGTAAAAAGAGGGGTGATTTTAGCATGAGTCATAACATCAGTCACATGGTGTAGTTTTGGGGGTGGGTCACATGAAAGGTGCAAGCTAGAAGCCATCTTGAGGTCGGTTTTCATTCTGCGTTCAGGTGAGGATGGACTGGGAGCCTATAGTCCTTCATGACAGCACCCCCCCTCCTGCACTTGTTTCTCCTGTTGGGTCATTTTCCACATCATTTAGATCCCAATAAGCAAAGACCAGGTCCAGTGACACCCATTCGTTCATCCTGCTTAAACATCAAATGCAAACTGGCACATCAGTTTACTGACACAGTCATCACAACTCACCACGTTTAGAAATATTTCCATAACCCCTTCCCCCCACTTCCTGGGTACTTATTTGAAGCTGACAGACAGCACAGGAGGTGCCGATAGCCAAAATCAATATTTTACCAGGTTCTTAATCTTGGGCATATGCATGATTCATGAATTTAAAAAAGTGCATTCCTAACTGGATTACTAAAATCTGTTCTGAGTAAATGATTTAATGCACACTTCATATTTATACTTAAGGTGAAGATCAGAGCTACTCAGAGCAGTAATCAGTAGTCCGTGAGGAGGAGGCCTTCAGCTGAGGCTGATGCAGATGCTGGAGATGGTCCAGCCCCCTGACAGTCTTAGCATGGGGGCTTCCTGCCTCCCAGCATCCTGCCACAATCATGCTGCTTGATGGAGGAGAAGCTGTCCAGAAATGCCCTGCCCTGAAAGGAAGATCAGATTACCAGCATATGGGGCGGGCATCCACGGTGCTCTGGAAGAACGTTGGCACGATGGAGTGAAGTGGTTGAAGAAGAAGTTACCAGTTTGAGCTGTTATCTCTAGTGATGTGACAAATGAGGCTTGGAAACCCATGGTGGCTAGCCAGCACTGATTAGTCGTTCAAGATGCTCCCGCCCACCATGGGTTTCGAAATATCATTTAGCACCCATATTGATTGGTTAGTTTGGAATAGTCCCGCCCACCACGGAATTTGAAGCCTCATTTAGCACCAGCATTGATTGGTTAGTTCAGGATAGTCCCACCCACCACAGGTTTTGGAGCCTCCTTTAGCCCATCAAAATATAATTTCTTCATCAGAAAGCAGCACTGCTTCCTCAGACTGGAAAGGTTGATAGTTTGGGAGCTGATATAAGTACGTACAGTTGTAAGTACACGTTTCTGCCAGAATTATTCCTTCTCTGGCTGTGATCTGTTTGACATTTCTTAGAGAAAAGTCACTAAACTTATAACTGTGAGAAAGTGTGGGGGTGGGCCGTCAATGTGTCAGGTGACCTTCATTTCTCCCGCCCACATTCCCTCTTCCTGTGTGCTGTTGTTTCTAGGCAGTAGTCCTGGACCAGTGCCTTATGTGTTTGCTAGGTTCCCCAGAACAGCAACGCTTTCCCATGTGCGATGTTATCTGTTTCCAACTCCCTGCCAAAACAGTAACAGTTTCACTCTTAAACCCAAAGGGCTTCATCTCCCCCTCTCCCTCCAGAAAAAGAGCAGGATGGAAATAAGCTGTCACACAGTTCTGTTTCCAGAGCTGCCAGTCCTCACATCCCATAATAACAGTGTTGTGTCAGGTCGTGTACTTCAATAAACCCTGCTGTCCCCACAATCATTTCTTCTACTAGCAAGAGTCACTTGAAGCAAATATTCATAGTTATTAAAAAAAATAAATATAAAGTATATTAATAAAAATCTGTGCTCTGGAAAAGGTAACATACAGACAAGTTTCATCAGGTATCTTCTGTTTTCTTGCTGGTTAGTGTATGATTTGATTATGCCCAAAACCATTTACCAATTTATTCTGAAGGTTGAAGCATAGTTGAAGTTTAGCATCTGCATAACTTACTGAGATTTAAGCCACAGATGCTTAGATCAAATACGCACACACATACAGATGTCTTCCTCCACGCAGATTTTCCTTGCACAAGTATTTTTTGGACTGAACAAGTGCCTTGAGCCGCTTTGTAAATGCTTCCTCTTAATTTCTAAAAGAATCTTTATAATACCAAATTTCATGTGGCTGGCAATGTTCAGTGATCCTCCTCTTCCTATCTTTTCGGCAGGGTATCTGCCCGGCTAGTGTGAAGTTGACAAAGCCCTTCAGAATGTACATCCAGAGCCAGAAGTGCCAGATGCCCGCGGCCACACCAAAGTGAGGGGGATTCCCGGGGAGGAGTGTGAGGGAGGGACATGGGAAACCTTCCTCAGTCATTCCCACATCTTAGCAATGATCTGCTACTCTCCTGTAGAAGCTCAGCCTCACATTTCCATCTGTCAGTTCCCTGCCTTCTCCTTACTTGGTTACAGACATGTCATAAGAAGACATTAAGGTGATCTGAGAGGTCCTCCCATCTGTGGCTTTTAATTTTTAATGGCTTCTTCACTACACACATGAACAAGGCCTTCTGCACAGAAACACTCTCTTCCCAGAGGGAATTAACAAACCCTACCTTCAAAAGTGACCTAAAACTGCTCTCATCCTTGGTGTTGCAGGATTTGGCACCTGAATTCCCAGAAAATGGAGGCTGTTTATTTAATTTCAATCCCTAATGCCCATCAGCTATACTTCTGGACCAGAAGACGGACCCCCGTCGGACCCTCAACCTCATCTTTTTTTGACTGAGACTCCATTCCTGGTGCCTCTTGACAGCTCCCATGGTCTTAATTACCTTGGTTACGGCTCGCCCCAAGTACGGAAGCTAGGCTAATGGGTTTATCATTCTTCTACATATGGAGCACATCCGCCCAAAGCGAGATGTAATCCCGTAAAACACTCTGGGTCTCCTTGTTTCCTTGAAGTCTCAACTGTCTTGATGAAATTAAAAACAGCTTATCTTCAAAGTGGACAGAATGGATTCTTGTGGAATTTTAAATCAGAAAAGTATTGACCTACTGGCTTTGAGACAAGTTTATAATCTCCCAACAGAATTGATCGCATGGGCACTATAACGTCGTTGGTGGGGGAGGGAGAGGCTGAGATGGAGGTCATGAAAAGGCTTCCCTATCATGTGATATCTTGTCCCAAGTTTTTCTCCAGCACCAGTGGGTGAGGTATGGTGGTAGACCTGGAATTCCAGGATACACTTGTCGTCTTAGGGCTCTTACATTCTTTACCAATGTGCTCGCTCAAGCGTGGAACGCTAACAGAATGGGACCAGCTATGACAAGGCTGCACCCAGATTCTAAGGTTTGATGACCCCCTCCATGAAAATACATAAATCTCCTAGTGGAGGCAACTAGTCTTTCAAAGATTTAGCCCGATTATGCCCCCGCACTGTTTTACCAAAACCGTTTAGCACGTTACTGCTGTGAAGGCAGCATGGTGGGCCGCACCATAACCTCAGTCCTCCAACATTGGGGGTTTATATCTGAACCCCTGCTCTTTTTTGCATGTGTGGAATTGCATGTTCTCCCCATGTGTGAGTTTCCTGCAGTTAGGCAAAGTCGCACTGATAAATTGTGCCCTGTGATGGACGAGCATCCCATCCAGGGTGTCCCTGCATTGCACCCTATGCTTCCTGGAATAGGTTCCAGTAGTGATGGGACAAATGAGGCTTTTAAACCCATGCTGGGCGGGGTATCCCAAACTAACCAATGAATGCTGGCATTAAATGAGGCTTCAGAACCCGTGGTGGGTGGGAGCATCCTGAACTAACCACAGCTCCAGGTTCACTCTGACCTAATAGTAAATAAGTGAATTAATGTTTATGGTTACGGGATTAATGGAACATGGAAATCTTAAATGAATATGGCTGCAAAACGGGTGGCAGCTGACGCTAAGCACGCTGAGAATATGAAGATGGTCCACGTTCTCAGCTTAAAATATATATGTAGTTGATATGAAAGAGGTTGATCACACATCCATCCATTCAACTACTTCTCTGATAGAGGGGCCTCCGTGACTTTAATACACAACTGTGAAAAACTGTTTTATCCACATTCAAAGCGTGACAATTAACAGGAAGATAGGTGATTTTTGCCTGCCTGCTCGTTGTTCTATAAGTGGATAGCTGGTCGAAATCAATCCACCCCACTGCTCTCATTCGACTTGCTTTATGGCTGCTACAAGGCTCGCCATCCCCATCTCTCCATTCCATTAAACTGTCACATCCTAACGCGCCTGCGGAAGTTCAGGGGGCCATAGGCCTGCTCTTAAAGAGACAGACGTGTTAAAAAAGGAAAAGGCGTAGCCACAGGGAAGGTGACAAAAGGACCTCATGAACGGAGCTAGAAAAACACAAGAAAAGCTTCCTTCTTCTTCCCAGCTAACAATTTTCGGTTAGCAGAATGTTTGTAAAATGTTGTTTTTAGGTTGTTAGAATGTTTATGTCCAGTGTTCTGGACATTCCAGGAACGTTTTTCAAAAAACGTTATTTTTAAAACATTCCTACAGCGCTCTTTTTCGTTAAGTTTACCGATCCACGTCTTAAGAACATTACAGCAACGTTAGCTATATAATGTTGCAACCGAACCTTTTAAGAACCTAATGAGAACGTTATTGAAAGTTGTGGGAACGTTCCCTGTTTGATGGGTTGATGGGTTAACAATGGCCAAAAGAGACAGTAAATGCTGTGTTTTTGCCCTTTTTCAAAGATTCTTTTCTGGTTTATTGATTCAGGAGCAAGGACAGCTGAAATGACTGTACCGTGACTCACCGAGACCCTTATACAATGTTCCTGCTGGAATGCCGCACTCGGCCAATGTGAGACATCCCATGGATAGAGGGGAGCGACAGAGACAGCTGTGCAACATTCCCAAAGTGCATGCCAGCCCAGGAGAGGATCCCAAATGCTCCGTCCCTGCCAGCCTCATTTACATTAGCTAGCTGCTAGGCTAACAATGGCGCTGACATTCGGACTATCGTTACCTTTGCTTCAGGGCCATGCTAAACAAACGGTCAGGTGACAACCTTGATGAGCTGGAAAGCTGAAAGCACAGCTGCGATATGAACTCTGACCTGTGACCTGTACTGCAGGGGGTACATCACACCCAACCATGCCGAAACCATGTTTATATGTAGTCAAATTAGAGGCTAGACGGGTTCATATTTCTCATTATAATTGATAGAGCAGGGTATTTTTGCATAATACTTTCCTGAAAAACGAGATGACCGTTCAGTCGGCACTCGTGGGAACTCTCAGCTGGTTGTCTGAAGCATCTTTCCCACCTTCTGAGACTCCTGCCCCACCTTTAATCGAGCACTATAAGGTCCTCTCCTCGAGCAGATGGCGTAACCCGTTCCCCTGGGGGTCCCCCGTCTGCTAAGCCAATAAGTGCAATCGCTCATGGGTGCTGAAAATTGGACTGGCAGCAGCGAAGCCCTTTGTCAAAGGCTTCCCGAGATGAAACGCGGGGGTGGGTACGTGTCCTCCAGAGCTTTTCTGTTTTCATTTGTGCTCCTAATGAAGACCGATGTTTAATCATGGCGTGATGCATTCAAGCGCAGCGTACGTCCTTGCAGAGATTATTGACGTTGCTAACTTACACTCATGACTGTGTCTGCCTCACCACTAATGTACACATCATAGATATTCATCCATGATATGTCCATCACTCACTTTCCAACATCATTTCTGCAGAATTTCCTGTCTCCTGTCTATATGAGTGTGTGTAAAGCAGGCACCCAAGCCATTAGGTTTTAGAGTTTGAACAATCAGATTGCTTTCTCTACATCAAATCCACAAGCAAACCTCTTGAGGTTCCTCATAATTGCTGTGCAGAAATTAAAATAATCAGCCCTCCAGTCTTATTTCCATTCCCATCACTCTCTGTGTCATCTGTCTGCCACGTCCAAAATCATGGCTGTTTATCCTCTTGATGGGTGGTCCTTTGTCATTCTCATGATGTGTCAGTCATATTTGATGCTTGGGTCATGGATACCCCAACCCCCCAGATAATTTTCCTTTCCTATTCTCTCATGGTCTTGTCCAAAGGGATTTACTGTTTCTATCCCTTGACACATCCAGCTTTTTTTTGTGTACAGGAACTGTTTGTTTAAGGGTACAACAGCAGGCCATCCTAGGACTTGAACTGTCAGCATTGATGCTGTAAAGCCTATGGCACAAGTCCTCCATTTTCTTCCATGGCAGGGCACATGTGCACTCACACACAGTATAGGCAATTCAGAAATGCCACTTATTGTAAGCACATGTCTTTGGACTGCTGGAGGGAACTGTAGAACCCAGCATGTTCCCACATGGCATGGTGAGAACAAGGAACTCCAACACACAGACCAGAGGTGGAATTCGAACCCTGAACCCAGGAGGTTTGAGGCAACACCGCTACCCACCGACACACCGTGTCCCCCTTAATTACATTTATATTTATTATATTCACCTTATTTATGTCTTTGCACACATGTTTTGTAATGACACTTATTTTGTTCACATTACTCATAATGTATATCAGTATTTTCTGCGTATGTTCTGTATCTTGGTGTTGTTGTATCTTGTAGACTAACATGCTGCTGTAAAGTCTGAATTTCCCTCTGGAGATCAATAAAGTATCTCAATAAAGCATCTCTCTGAAGCCTATAGTGGGAACAGGGCGTTTGAACTGGGAGGGGCTGCCCAGTACTGGCTGTGATATCACTGTGTGATGAACGGCTTCCATCTAAGGTTCGCTCATTATGAGAGCCTGGCTCTGCTCATACAAGGGAGGCATTAAATTGTGTCACAAAGTACACAAGATCCCTTGTTGCGATTTATTAATCCGGCGTATTGCCGAGATGGCTGACGATCTTCAGTCCCAGGGAGAACAACTGAAAGATAACCCTTATCTACAATTCGGTGGAAAATCGTGAAGCATTTCTTCCTTACTGGTGTCTGTGCTTCAATCGCATAATCTTTAATTGGCACCCCCTGTATGCATGCTTTGCTGCTCAATGCAATAATAACACTAAACACAGGAGATTAATGCAAAAAAAAAAAAAAAATGGCTCTTACACAATACTGTCCCCATCTTCTGTGAGAATTTATTTGTTAGAAAAAGCTTTTTTGTTTATTTTTATTTTGCATTAACCACATTTGATGCTATTCCTCCAGGGTGGTACTGAGGATCATATAAGTGTTTCGGTAATGAATCATTGGGTTACTGAAGCATTTCATCCAGCGTGGAAAGAGAGGGTGCCTTTAAGGTCAGATTCAAAGAAAGGAAGAAGGCAGGGTGAGCTTCCCTGTGAGAAAAAGAGAACAACACGAAAAGAAAAAAATGAAGACGACAGAATTCTCAGCTCGCAGCACTGGGGGCCTGCGTGTGTTTAAGCGTAAGCTCAGAATCTGGGATTCTCTACCCGTGTGCACGTGAAGGTGATGAAGGGACCCATCCTGGTTCTTGAACAATCAGCGTGAGGCCAAGACCCAGAACACCAAAGAGGGGAACGCAAACGGGGGGGTGGATTTGGCCGCAGGGAAAAGTTTGGGAGCGATTCCGAAAGAGCGTGGGAGATGAAAAGGGAATCATGAATCGGTTTAAGGGCTGAAAGGAGGCAGGTTCATTGTTATCCCATGAAGCGGGCCAACAAAAGGAAATCTCAAGCTGCTATTCCAATGCAAATGAGCCCTGGGAGATTTCACAGAGCCTTTGGTATGAGTGAAGGGTTACCGTGCCTTTGGTTCGGGACGTTGTACTGCCTGAAGCGTACTACTGTGGACTCCAGTGGATTCCTGATTGCATGATTCGGGACGTCGCTGGGACTTGCGGACTAACAAGAACCACGGAGACAAGACTGTGTCATAACTCATGAACCACAGATTAGATTTTTAACGTATTAAATGTCACAACTACAGCATCACTTTCCATTATTGAGTTTCATGTTCATTGCTTGGTTTTAGTTATTCAAAAAGTAATAATAACTTTTATTTAATAATGTTATTTTTATGTGCTTTAGCTTTGCTGCATAGCTAATGGTGTTTCTGAAATCTATATCCTTTTATTCAGCCTTTACTCAAGGTAGGTGAGGCACCCTCCTCAGGATTAATGCCTCCCTCTAAACCTGTAAAGCTTTGGACGGTCCACTTCCTAACTGCTGCTATTAATCCGGTTTTTCTGAAAGGGTCCACGTATGGAGTAGACGCCCGTATACCATCGATGTGGATCGCATCAGGATAAGTACGACAGTAGTGGACATTATGTGGTACTCACGTCAATGGAGCCGGTTGTTATAGTAAGTGGTATCGCTGTGGCTTTTCGTCAGACAACATAAAACGACAGTCCGCCATTATATCGAACTGCGTGCCGCTCACCTCCTCTGTGCGCTTCGCTCTCCTCGCAAAGTTGGACTTCTGCGTGGCTCCAGCGTGACGGCGACGTGAAACGCAAATGGAAGAGCAGGCAGTATGTCGGAACCACTGTACTGGGCGGGCTGTTTTGCGCCTGCATTGGGTCTCAGGTCCGTCTATCCTCCAGGCGCACACGACGCCAATGGGACCATCGTAGCGATGCTAATTTAAAGGCATCTAAATGGATTCTCTTTGCTTATAGGGTTTCACCTTTTTCACAGCTGCTGACATCAAGGTGATGAGAGAGGGGACACCCAGTGGCTCTCATGAACCCGGGGAAGACTACTCCAGACCTGGAGACAGTCTGAAATAGCTGGCATTCCAGCTCAGGCAATAGGGCAACTGCACCAAGATAGGGTTCTAAACGTAGGTGTCTGAGCTACTCGATCTGCACTGTCAATGGGAGGAGAAGGGGGAGCAGAAGAAGGGCAGTTTGGATTCGTTGAAACCGAGGAGAACATGTTCAAAAGATCTGAGCATAAAGGGGGATAGATATTGTAGGTCTGCTCACAAACAGGGCATGTCTGAAATGACAAATAGGCATCTCCTATCACTAAATGGACATTTCTGCTCATTGCCAATTACTAGTTAGAGCTTAAGAGGTAACTGCTTGTATTATTAATTCTGTCATTGCGTACAGAATCCTAAAATGAACCTAACTGTCATACCTACACCAAGGCAGGCTCCCATCCAGCCACAGCTACTCTGCCCTTGCCTTGCCAACCTTGAGTTCTAACACACCTACTGCTGGACTATGTGGCAAATTAAACAGCGAGCAGGTCCCTCATTGCAAGGTACTGAGTGTCTTCACCGTACTGATCAATTGGTTCTTGTCAGGCCTGATTCCTGTGCATGAATTCTCCTTGGTCCACCGGTTTGTCAGCTGTTCATCTCGTGTTTAGGATTCGGCGATTTGTCTCTGTTTTTGTCCATTTCGGCTCTGTGACATTTGAACTGTTTTTGGATGCTGACTTTTGTATGATGATTTGAGATTTTTTGTCTACCATTACTGTCTCATCGACCTTCCGCTTGTGTTCCGGCAACATTGAAAATAAACATGGAATTTCCGCAACTATATCCTCTCTTGTTTCAGTCATTACATTAACAACTGAAAGTGCAAAACCATGGGACTTTAATAAGCAACCACTTTCCATAACCCCATACAAAATCCACAGTCACACTGAGCCTGAAGCCTGTCTCGGGAAGCAAAAGGCACCCGAGGTACAAATCCATTATGGTCCACACACCCACATACAATGACCAGTTTATAGATTCTAGCTCATCTTGCAATGGGCCTTTGGACTGCAGGAGAAAACCAGCAGCCCAAGAAGGAAATGAAGTTTCAACACCCGCTCAAAAACGGAGAACATGCAAACTCAAGAGTCAGAAGTATGAACTGAACTCACAACCCTGCGGGTGTGAGGCCACTGTGGTGTTCTTAATCGCAGTAGCACTACGTTTTTTCGTAGATGTTTCAAAACTCAAGAGTTAAACTAATATCAATTTTGCGGGTAACAATGTCTGGATTGCCTCAGGGTCATGTCTGTGGCAGCCATCCTTCAGCTGCGGTCATGTCCTTCATTGAGAAAATCAATCAGACAGCTTATCTGTGTAATGGGGTTTGTAGCACCCATAGACAGCCTAATGACCTTTGACCTACCCTAAGAAAGGGAATGTTTATGTTGTCAAAATGGTTTTTCGAGGGGGGCATAGAATCCAAAAAGAAAAAAACGTGACCTTAAACTCCCAGCTAATGACATACCGCTTATTAGAATAAATAATAATGTAATAAATTAATCAAAACAAATAACCAAAAGTACTAAGAAGTACCACAACATTACTGACAAAACCCTCCTATGTATCCATCTATCTTATTCAGTACAGGGTCAAAGAGAGTGTATGTTATCTAAAAGCAGGATCCAGTTCGCAAACTCATCATGGTACTCTATTTACGACAGATCCACAGGGCATATAGACAGCAACCCTCCCTGATCATATTGAGTGTTGAATGTTCACCTTGAAAGGCAATTATTGTGGTGACGTACTTTCTTCTGACGTGGTAAACCAAAGCTTTTAAGGGCAATTTTTAATCTTCTAAATATACCCAATTCGTTCCATCATAAAGACATGAAGTCAATTCAAACCAACCGATTGTTGCAGCATAGCAGGCAAATGTATTGTAAGAATGCATGTGCACATCAGCGAAGGCCTACAGGGGGCAGTGTAACAATTACTGTGCTATTTACCTGTGGATAGTGACAGCCAGTACAACCCAAGCCTACAAACAAGCACATATCACAAGCAGTCAGCTCACTGGGTCAAAGTAGAGAAGGGAGAGACATTGCTGTCACACAAAGCTTTACTGTGGTTGGGTCAACCATCTGTCCGTCAACAAAAGTCATGCCCATTTGAGTCAGGGGGAGCTGGGATAAGCCATAGATTAACCTGTGGTGCTGCCATGGAAACCCAAAGTTAGCCTGTCAAAGAAGAGTTGCGCTACCATCCAGGACAAGCACAGAAGACATAGGCAGAAAAAACTCCAAATCTTTGGCTGACTCCAAAAGCACTTTTGAACATGTCAAAACATCAGGGCAGATTATGTCCCACACGCATGATACACATGACATGCATGACATTGGATCAGGCTCCAGACTCTAAATGACTGTACTGGAATGATCCATCCATTCTTTGTCTGTCATTCACGCTGTTAAACTTGGCAAAAGTGGACGTACCCTCTGCCAGCAATGGGACCCCTGCATGCAACGGAGATCCAAACGGCGCTCTTACAAAGAAAAGAAAGCCTTTCGTTAGAATCACAGTGATCCGATGTCACCCTCCTTGGTATAGGCCCCACCTGCCATAACTGCTGTTAGACAGACATTTTTATTTCAGGGAAATTCTTATCAACCGTTAAAAGAAAGCAGACCTTTATTTGAAGTACGATTCTTCAAATATTTAACGGTGTCAATATTTAAAGTGGTGTCAGGGGTCCAGCACGTTGCAGGTGCTGATTGAGATGGGAGCAGTGACCGACATCCTCTGTCATTAATTCCACAACACCCTCCCCCCAATTCACCAGAGTCACCCACTTTATAGAGCTTCCAGTATCTAAAGCAAGCCGCTGCCCACAGCAGAGAGACCATAGCGATGGGCCATGACCACCACCCCAACGATGACGCGGGAAGGTCAGGGCTGGATTAAAGTGAGACGTCAGCCGCTGGATCCCAGCGCTGCAGAATGTTTGCGTGCTGACACCGCTCAGGCCTTGCCGTGCTTCGCACGCAAAATGCTGATATGTGACATCGACTGCCCCCAACGGTAAGACGCGTTGCTCACTGCTGTTATACTGGCCTTGAAACTGGGACCAGTATAGAGCCGAACAGAACTGAACAGCGTCCGCTGTGTCGACGGCACGGAAAAGCTAGGCAGGGAACTTAAGCCTAACCAGACTATCTCTTCACTCTTGTGATTTCCTGCCCAAACTACATTTTTGTGAACAATCAAGTCAATTTGTGAAGAATCAAATCAATACCGCTGACATTCATCAGTCATTAACACAATTCAAAGGGTTCCAGAGGGCTTGAAATTCAGTCATTAACTTCTGATAAAATCAAATGTCGCATCTATAAAATTACAAACAGCTACTGAAATGTCCTGCATAATTTATTGAGAAAAGTGCAGAGAAGAAGGAGGGGAGCATTTGGACTAAGTGGCATACAGTCATACCGGTTATTTTCAGCTCAATGCTCATAGTGTTTACTCCTTCAACTTTAAGTAGCATGTCATATTTTTAAACACATGGTACACACACCACTGGTATAACAGTCAAAGATGTCAAAGAAGCATCAAATAAGGAGTGAAGATACCACACTCACGAATCAACCCAAGAGCCAAATCACTGGATAAGTTATTCTCGATAATTCGACCACTCTTCTATAACTTTCCTTTATGCAGTTTTGTGTATTCATTTTAATATAATTACATTACAATAGTTAATGCATCTCCGACATGATTAATTACAAATTACATTACGAATTAAAATTTTAACATCTCTGAAATCATAATAAATTGGTAGTAAAATTCATAGGGTGGATTAGTTATGAAGGTTTTGCTAACCGTTCAGTTAGGGTTAGATGTAATGTGAAAATGCATGGAAGCCTGAAAGTAGTAGATAACAGTTCAGAACAACTATATAAATGTTAACGTAAGCATTTTCTAGCTTTTAGCATGTAAACCAATGATAGATAGTGCTTTTGTGGAGTTGACACATTTAACTTCATGAGTCCATTTACTGAAAATACTGAGAATGCGATGGACTCCGCTTAAAGCTCATAACATTACCAGCTCATCTGACCACTGGAAGTGAAAAACTTCAATTTCTAGTTTGCTTGACGGACAATAAATGGACATGAATTTGGGGTTTGTCTCGGAAAGACACACCCCTGACTCAGGTCTTCACTGAAATTCAGTTGGACTGTCAGACTTCAGTTTGCCTCTACACGTGAAAAACGCAGATTGATGACCTAAAAGCAGCTGGCTACTCCATAGGTGTTGACCGGGAGTGCAGAGCATTCTGCTACGTGTCACCTTATTTATTTGTTTTTTTCTCTTTTTTTTTGAGGTTTCTCAGCACACAGCTCCTGGTGGCACTGCGAAAAATGCATCAGTGCTCTCTCCTTAATGGATTTGCTGCATCAGCATTGCAGTACTCACCGAGCACACTGCCAGTTCTGATGATTAAATGACTTTACAAGCCTGACTCATATACAGTTGAATGAAATGGACGAAGCAACATTAATGAAGTGACCATTGAAATAGACCCGTTATTACACACTGCTGACACAACAAATTAGGCGACAGATTGTCAAAAAAGCAGAACACTTGTTAAGGTAAAGAGAAGGCTATCTGGTAACGGTGACGTTCATCTGAGAAAATGTGCAGAACTGCACGCACACACACAGGAACACACATGCCCAGTGATGACTGGGCCACACGGGGACAGGCGTGTCAACTCACCAGCTCTGGGGTGTGGGACTGAGCTGCCGGTGAAGAGCTACGGAGAATCCGAAAAAACTCCCTTCCTCGCCCTCCTTAGTCAGGGTCTGCGCCGTGTCCAGGTTGAACCCTGACGCTGGTGTGTGACCTGCCAGCAGAGTGGCGAGGGCCAGAAGCCAGCACGCGAGTGATCCAGGTGACAGGGTGGCTGTCCCTCTCGGCCACCGACGGGGTGACATGGTAGAGAAACGCACCCCTCGAGGAGTCCCCTTTCAGCAGCCCTGACACCACAGTCTGTCCTTTCTGTTCTGCTGTGTCTGGGCAAAAGATTCTACGGTCCAAGTTAAAAGTGTGTTCCTAGTTGTCTTTCTTTGCCCCCTTTTCTGCTCCGGAGATATTTATCTTGTACCTATCCTTTCTGTGCCTCTATGTTCCATTCCCACTCTGCTTTCCTCTCTGGCGTATGCTGCTGTCAGTCTAGGCAGCCTGTGTGAGCTGCTCCGTGTCGGTGTGTGCATGTGTGTCGTGTGTGTGTGTGGTTCCTTCGT
The DNA here is from genome assembly GCA_009936485.2 of Gymnarchus niloticus. NCBI lineage: Eukaryota > Metazoa > Chordata > Actinopteri > Osteoglossiformes > Gymnarchidae > Gymnarchus > Gymnarchus niloticus. Next base: position 2,433,267 of record JAACJT020000105.1, read on the forward strand.
CTTCTTGTCTCTGTGACTGAGTGAAGCAGTGCCTTGAATAGCCCTCTCTCCTCCCCCCAACAACCCACACCCCTTCTCTCTCTCTCTCGTCTCTCTCTCTCTCTCGTTCTCCCTCAGCTGACATCAACACTCAGGGGGCCGCTGCCAACATACCGAGCAGTGTTGTCCAGATACTTGGACGTGTCTGAAAAGAAAGAAGGACAAAGGAGAAAAGAAGAGAACTTTTGGAGAAAGACACAGATGCCCAGGCCCACGTCTTCTAACAAGCTGAGGTACAGGTGCCGAGCCGTCTGGAAACATGGAGAAAACAAAAGGAATAAGCAAGCCTGAGGAAACAAAGTAACGAGTGTGGAAGTGCATTTGGTGACCTGGAATGAACCTTCACCTCAATCAGAGCTGAAACATGGACGGCTGCCCATGAGCCACCCATTCCCGGGGCTTCAGTGAACGACTGGCAGCAGAAGTGAGGAGGAAACATGCAGGGACGGGGTCACCCCTGTCTCAGGAGAAAGAGTCAGGTGACCACAATCGTCAGTCCACAATTCAGTTTACCTGTCTTCAGTATGATCTAGATTTATCTAGAAACATGCATATTTTTTGGAACTGAGTAATTTGGATACAAGTCTTGAAGATGTCAGAGCTGTGACATCAAATAGCCTGATAATCATTGTTTGCCCTTTCCCCATCCCTTCTGAAATGGCAATTTTATTTGTTACTTTTTATGTTCTGCCAGTTCCATCCTCCCCGGTGCGTGTGACCCATTCCCTGATAATCTAGCCCTTTTCTGTCCTTTGCGTGGTGGGCTTCTGATTGCCCTCTCATCTCACATAGACCCACAGCGCACATTGTGAAAAGCCCTGAACGTGCATGGAAGCCCTGCGGTCTGAGTAAGTCTGCTGATGAAAATCCTCCTGACTGAAGTCAACCGCTAGGGATAAAATGAGGAATAATCCCATTATGGTGTCTTCATTCAGGATATAGGGCTCTGTGGGACACTGACATACAACTAAAGCAGGAGAAGGCAGCCATCCTTTACGATACTGTTTCAAAGAACACACACACACACATGGGGCACAGCTGCTCTGACTGCCCCAGCTGCTCTGGTTGCCCCAGCTGCTCTCTTGTGCGCCTGCCCCCCTCATCCACAGCTGTCCTCCAAGCCCCGCCCACTGCTCCACCCCCCAGCCTTCCCCACCTGCCAGCAGCTGTCACAGGGATGCCTCACAGTCATCTTGACTAACTGTCTTGAGTCAGCGGGATCATTTTGACTTCTTTGCTGCAGCCAGATAACAGCATTTGACTTCTTGTCAGCAGCACCATTCCAGAACTGCCAAAACAAACCAAACTTTAGTAGGCCACATTCTCACTATGGTGACATTTTCTAAGCAAGTATTTTGCAATGGGGAGGATTTCTGAAGAAACTCCATTTATTTACTGTTACCCTGAGGAATGGTGCTTTTTCGTGATTTTTACATGTTTCAGGACACAAAAGCTCTTTAATCAAATGTTTGATTATCTTATTTTATTTTGTGGTTCCAATACATTCATTCATTTTCCAAAACACTTATCCTAAATATAGTCATGGGGGGCCTGGGGCCTATCCCCAGCATCACAGGACACAAGACTGGGGTACCAACCCAGCGCAGTGCACACTCAGACATGCAACTACCCAGTATGGGCAATTTAGAAACAGCAATCAGCCTAAATTGCATGTCTTTGGACAGCAAGAGGAAACCTGCGAAGCACGAGGAGAACATGCAAACTCCACACACAGAGTGCAGAGGCAGGATTCAAACCCCCAACTCACTATGCCCTTTGCCCCCCCAATACAATACAATACAATTATAATTCACCAAAGAGACTTTCCAGAAATACACATTCAGTTTTGAAGAAGGTTGCTACTTGAAATAGACTAAATTAAACATAACACTTTGTAAACAGTTCCAAATAAACTAAAATAAGCTAAAAAAGAAATTAAGTTTACTGTTGATATTTACTGGTGAATTTGGTGTGAAATGCATTCACATGATTTACACCCTGTCAGACCCTTATGAAGACCAGTGGAAGACACCTCCTGGAACTGTCTTGCCTCTTGGACTGTTTCCTGCTGAATCATGCCAAAGCAGTTGCTATGTCTGTGTGCTAACTAAGAGGATCTGGGAAAGATGTGGGAAGGAAAAATGGGGCCCAGAAAATGCTTATCAGACGTTCCAAATTAAACAAGTCTATTAGAAATTCAAAGCCAAAAGTAGGCAGGCTTGGAATATTCCTTCTGTACATGGACACACCTCTTAAGAGAATGGTGAAAATGTGTTCTCCCAGATGTGTTCCACATCCCGTCTTCTATAAATAACAAATTATTTCTTCTCTGGCAGCTGTATGTGGCCAATGTAAAATTCATTGGGGATATATCCACAGTGTCAACTGGGCTAGATTTGCATTCCATTACAAATGTTGCTAAAATTTCTTGTGTGTAATGGTGAACCATGGTAAGCTTTTATACTGTACGTGTTTCTAACAGCAAAAGGCTTGACCTTGAGGTCTACAAACCCCCAGAGAAAGGCTGAAGTGGCTCTACACCACCAGGAGAGAGAGAGACAAAGAGAGTGGGAGAGAGACAGGGAGACAGAGGATGGGAGAGAGAGAGAGAGAGAGAGACAGAGACAGAGACAGAGACAGAGACAGAGGGTGAGAGAGGCTGCTCCATTACCTCTTCAAAAAAAGTCATACAGTTTAGCTTGCCCATTACCTGTGTCATTGGCTGTCTGCAGAAATGTCTCCCTAAACATACATTTTGTGTGTCTTTCCATCCACACTTTGAACCAATTTGTTGGCTCATCCAGCAATATTAGGAAGTGCTGAAAACACAAGCAGCTTCTGCTCACCATCAAGAGGAAATTGGCATGGCAATACACGATGGCGTATCAGGGCAGAAAAAATGTGCAAATAAACTATGCTAATCCAACATTCCCCATGACGTTTGTTATCTAAAAGAACTGTTTAGGTGATTCGAATGTGCTTTCCACTGAACTTTCTGTCAGAATAGCACGTATAGAACAAACTGCTTCCGTCATCAAACTGCAGTTTCTTATCTATATGTAACTGAAACTTTTGCACGGAACGTAAAATTTCATGCAAGTATAACATTTCATGCTATTTAAAGTCGAATACTAGGATTTGAAACAATCCACATGCTTTTTAAAAGAAAGAGCTGCTTGTCAAACAGAGGTAAAGATCAGAAACGATCAGCAGGTTTATTACTGATTCTGGAACTGGACGTTTTCACCGCTGGATCTAATCAACAGTTCAGTGACAGTCTTGGATGGGCTGGTTGTCGAGAAGCCCTGAGTTTTACACATATAAAAGGAACCATGAAATATTGAAAACACCTTAAAGATCAGCCGGGGCAGGAAGCCCAGACCTCCATATAAAGCTCCTGGAGATGGGAGGGGAAGGACAATGGAGGTGCCAGGTCTGAAGTGGAGGTTTCCCAGTGAACCCAGTTCAGTCCCCTACGCTGCCAGGCCTAATCCTCATCAGCAGTCCAGACCACACTTCAAGGAGAAAGCGTACTTTAGGCTGCGGCCATTTTTCTTGCTTTGCCTCTCTGAACCTGCTGTGACAACACACACACACAGGCACACACACACATGCACACGTACATTGCTGCACAGTCAGCACTATCACTGAATTGATTCATGGATAAGATGTGCTGCATTAATCCGAGAGCTGCCATTTCACTTGCCAGCATTCGGTTTGTCTACACCCCCATAACGATTTAGCTATTTTCCATCTCCTGTTTATTTTAATGCGTTTCATGGCATCTTTAATTGTGTATGCATCTTTCTCTTATAAATCTAATTCCTTAATGGTTCCTTGTTCAGTGCTGGGATGTATTCCAGGGTACCCTATCCATTTATCATCCAACCACTTATCCTGATCACAGTTAACAAGGGGGTGGAGTACACCCCAGGTGGGAGGTAACAACACTAACCACTACGCCCCCATGCTTATTCAAGAAAGAAATTCTTAGCACCACTATAGCCATGAGTCCATTTTACATGACCACTTACGGTTGCCGTGATTTGGAACCATACTCCAGCAAGCATACCGTTTGACGATTGAACACACCCTGAATGGACTGTTAGGATGGATGATTTTAAAAAATGGTGAGGTTTTTCAGAGTAGCTTCATTTCTTTAGGGTGTTAATTTTTTGTATTTCTAGTGGATTTTCTGTACTTGAATATTTCACGAGAACTGTCAAAAATCAACAGATTCCATTTGAATTATATTTGTAAAAAGTCCATGTGGTAATCTTGTCCATGTGGTAATTTGAACTTTAATTCATCCAAGTAATTCCTTAAAACCATTGTATATGCTTCCATAACTTATTTTCATTATGCTAATTTTTAAGCAAAGGTATACTTAATGCCATAAGCTTGATATTTTAATAAGGTAAACAACAGGCATTCAAGGTAGAGAAATGTGTCATTGTTTTGAAATGACCTTTATGATTGATTTTTAAAAATAAATTGGGCTGCAGTCAAGTCCCTTTCACATCTACAATTCACTCAGGAAAATTTTAAAATAATTTGCCCATAATAGTAAGATACTTGAGTCACCGATAACCCAGGAAACATGGATGCTGATTTCCCTTGAAGTTTCAATAGAAGTAGGTTAAAGCAGAAAGGCATTGATAGCATTTTGCTACCCCTCCCATGATGGGTTTTGAAGCTTAATTTTCCACATGAAGAGATTTGGCTTTGTTTGTGGCCTTATCATTTCTGGCATGGGAAAGTTGGAGTTAAGACTAGCTGTGACCAACTTGCAAGGTCATATAACTTGGGTAGGATTGACCTGCACCTAAACATCAACCTCTAAGTTTATTTGTTTGTTAAAACATTAACAAAAGCGCATCTCATGAACAAAATACTGTATAATTCCAGATATGCATTTTGAAATACTAGTGTTTTGCTTCTATACTTTGTTTTTAAGGTTTATATTTAGAGTTATAAATTAAGTTGAACCTAGCTGTATAGGCAAGTGTTTTGGCAGATATGTTACTTCAATTAACGGTCTTTCAAACACATCCAGAAAATTCTAATGTTAAATCATTCAGATTATTTGTAAGCATCATTCTTATGACTAGTGACATATGAATACAATTTCAAATTAATTGCCAAAATATATTTGATCCCAAGCTACAAAATTCAACTTTGTAAAAATGTTTCCAGAAAGTTTTTGAGTGTTCGAAAGATCATAAACTCAGGTCTGCTGAATATATTGCTGTCACTGTACTACACAGTGCTTGCCATCCATGGATATGTGAACGATATGATAACTACGAACTGCATGGTCATCACTGAAATCACAAGGTGTCTTTTAATTATTCACACAACTTTCAAAATATAGCAAACAATATTCATATAGCCTACATAGCTAGAATTAAAACTGAACGCGGGGACTTGATCTGGCTGAACCCAATATAGAAAGGGTGGGAAAATGACTAAATGGAGCGGGTATGTAATTCATTGGGGATGAAGTGTTTACAGCGCCGCGTGAGAACAACATCAGGTTCATATAAGCGGTCGCTGAAGCAGTTTGGCTGTGGCTAGCTGCGTACTGTTGGCTTATAGCTTACTGGCCTCGAAAGTGGTATTGAATGTCAAAATAAAAATGCTTTCTCGCTTACTAAAAGAACATCAAGCGAAGCAGAACGAAAGGAAAGAAGTGCAAGGTAACGTTTTGTTTTTATACATTTCGTTTTCCAACATGAGGCCTAACATTCGTTGAAAGCCCGCCGCTGTCGTAAATACGGATACTGAAATTGGGTGCTGAATTGCCCGCGAATCCTCTCGATTAGAACCGCTGTGTAAAGGCCAATCGCAGGTCATTTCCAGACATTTCGCCCCGCCTTCGTGCTCTCATCTTTGTGTTGATTGGCTTATGCGCTGTTAGCGCAGTGTTTCAGTGGCTGACATGCATGTCGGTCTTCTTTTGTTGCCGGAAGTTATTGCACCGAACGAATCTAATTTCTCGATCTTCTTGTTCATAACCGTGGGGACAAAATTCTTTGGCAAAGCATGCAGCGCATGAAAGCCTTCAAACCCAGAAATACCTGTATAAATTTGTAAAGAACAACAATAGTTGGTTAGCCATGTCTTTAGCAAGATGATAGGAAGGTGAAGAATTTGAATCTGTGATGACGTTTTACTATTACGCTTAACAAAGATCAGCTTTATGAAAACAATTAAACCCGAGAGACCAATGTAGAGAATAAAACTTAAAGATCCAGTTGAGATAAACCGTAGATCACTTTTTCCATTGATATCGACAGGCTGCATGGTTAGGACTTTGTCTGACTAGTGACTAACTTGCAGGTAAGTGGCAGGTCTGCTCAATATAACAGTATACTAAGATCAAAGGTTGTTCTTCAAAAAACTGCCCGGCCCAGAAGTGAAGACCACCAAGGTTCAGCTCTGTCTTAGGATCGTTGTTGTTGATCAGCCCACTTTACGAGGTTACGATCACAACCTGGTCCAGCTGGGTGTCCACTGAGCTGAAAATTCTTGTTGCCCCACCCAAACAAAGAGAGGCGCAGACGAGAAGCGATAACAGCTGCCAGCTGTCTGACCGAGGCGTTGGTGGACCACCTCAATGTCGGGTAAGGCAGCACACGTCCCTGTAGTAACTGTCCCTGCATGCTTTACTGCTGTCTCCTCCTCTTCTGTGTGTTTTCTTTTTCTCACAAAAGGTTCATGGACTGTTACTGGTTTAACATCTTCATCTGTTCTTCTTGGTGGCACGTCAGCCCAGAGCAGCTAGTAAGCTGGACCGAATCTGCAAAACGGCTGTGATCTGTCAAACCGATGATTATGCAGTACAAATAAACTGACTGGACTTTAATAACCAAAAGCATAAACCACCAGAAGGTTACTGGTAATACATTTGATAGGAATAATAGCTTCCACTTTAGAGCAATTGATATATATGCACAAATTTACCATAGTTTAGTTCCTGCAGGTGTTCCAAGATCATCTTATTGCCAATGATTGTTACATTTAATTTACTGTTGTGAGCTTGGATATGTGACTGCATGTTTGTTTGTTTGTGGGTGAAGTGACCTTTCTCCACGGAGCCGGTGGAGTTTGTCATCTGAAGTAGTCTTTGTATGCAAAAGTGCTCAACACATGCGTGGTAAATGTCAAAAAACTATCATTTGCGTAATACTGGGATGAATTACATACCAGATGCAATAACTCGCACAACTGACACAAAGCAAATGTGAAACCACCATGCAAATGGTGTGATGATGTGATGCTATGCAGCTCTGGTGGGGTTTAAAAGATTTTCCAAAACGAGGTCCTTGTCTCACAGGCACTGAATGTGTCCTGTCTGATGGAGGGCCTGTGGCTTGAACCTGCTCTCTATTTCATAGCGTGCTGTGGTTCATAGCCAAGCACTGTAGCTTTCGGATGGCTGAAAACGCACAGCTTTGGGCCACAGCTGTGTAACTGATGTCCGTAGAGGATTGCAGAGGTATTGCAGCAACTGGTTGCCTGAAATGCTCCCTAGATGGCCAGGGCTTCTGTTTCAACAGTGTGATGGTGGCCTTGCTTAAAAAATATGGGTTTATCATCAATTCTCCTATCTTTAACTGCTGAAATAGTACTTCAAATCATCCACCTAGGGGGATCAACTTCCTTAGGCCAGGTAGTTAAAAAAATAAGATAAAAATTAAGCAAACCAGAATGTTTGCATGCTTTGAGGACTCATTGGTATATAAAAAGAATAAACAGGAATACGGCTATTAAGGTAACTATAAATACAACTGTGTAAGATAAAGATGTGAAAAATTATCCTTCAACGTTCTCTCTAAAGCACTCTGCTCTGACCTTGGGTAGAGTCCGTATACACGTAGTACTTCAAGGTCTGAGTTTTACTGTAGTCATCACTCGGTATGTGAGTGCCTTAACACTGGAAATCAACTCAAGCACATGACCGGGAACGTCCATGAACCTTCCAGTGGAATCCTTGTGTTCATTCGTCTGTCATCCCAGTGCTCATCCAGTACTGGATTAGGGGGTTGGGGTATATCCCAGTCCAGTGCGATCCTGAAATGTCTTCTTGCATCGTCATGCCATATGCTATCTATGAAGTCGTTTTAGGGGAAGTTCTTAATGTGTATAAACTTGCTGCTGTGTTGTGGGGTGTATTAATAGCTCTATAAAAGCAAACATCACTTGCTTTTTGGTTTTAGTGCTTTAGCTACTGAACCATTTAACAATAAGAACTATATCCCTCCATTCATGCACTCTCTAAACAACATTAAGGGGTGCTCAGAATTATCCATCCATCAGCAGCAGCAACTCCATATATGGTCCTCCTGTGATTAGATCAGATGTATTCACCTGGCCATTCTGGGAATACCTTATCACGGTGTTAACAGAGTGGGATGCTGTTTTGTACAGTACTGGTTTGCTAGTGGTTTCTTTTATTATTCATCATGAAAGTGTGAATGTAAGTGAGAAAGCCCTTGGCTCTCCACCTCTCTTAGTCTAGGATGACCTTTCACCCCCATTACGGGAAGCACTTCCTCAGCTGTATTGATCAGGCTTGCGGGCCGGGTAGCATGATTAATGATGAGGTCATGTGATTAATACTTAATATTGATTATTTTAATGATGAGCTTGGCCAAGAAGGCAGTCTGCGATCCAGCTGGTGGTACAGTAGCTGCTTATATTTTAGGCTTATTTCCATGCTGCCATTTGGAGTCATTTGTACTGCTCCCATCTGGCAGAAGGTACCGGAGCTTCCCAGCCAGTTCTGCCAGCTGTCCGGTAACTCACCACCCAGCTGCCCTCCTGACCACATCCCTGAGTCTGTCAGACCCCTCCCTCCACCAGTCACTTATTTTTTTTTTTCCACTGTTGGTTTACTGACTTCTTTGATGCTGTACTTTTTTATTATTCCTTAACTGTTATCCATTGACCCACATACCCTATATATGTACAATGTTAAGTCCAACCCCCCTCGTCTTGCACTGCCGTGTTTCATGCCTTTAAATCACTGAGAACCCTTCTTTATTTCTGTCTGTATGTTGCCATCATCCTGGAGGAATGTAATTTTGCACCATGGCGTACTTGTATATGATGTAGATAGTATGATGGTAAAGTTGACTTGACTTGACTGTAGAACATGAGCCTTGGACATCTGTGCCTGAGAAAGTTCTAGAAGGCACAGCTGATGTCGCTTCTGCTAATTATGCCTTGACTGTGTGAGTGTGTCAGTGCAGTTTACCGTTTAGCTCCTTTATATACTTTAAACCTATTTATTTGTGAACATGTCCACAGCTGTCAGGGTGGCCCTCTGTCATGTGTCGCGTCTGTCTTTCCTACGTCAGGGTGGCTCAGGCCTACATCAACCAGCGGAAGCTGGACCACGAGGTGAAAACGCTGCAGGTGCAGGCCAGCCAGTTCGCCAAGCAGACGGCCCAGTGGATCAGCATGGTGGAGGGTTTCAACCAGGCTCTCAAGGTACATGGCGCCCCCTGCTGCTGGTGTGTAGCTTTGCTACTCTTTAGCTGCTGAAAAGTCAGCTCCTGCAAAGCAAAAACAGCATTTATCAGCACATTACAAATAATCTGGTTTTTAAGAAAGTGCCGGAACATTTGTGATATTTTTTTTTTTCTTAGCAGTTTTCATTGATTTCTGTTCGTTTGGGGTGGGGTTCATGAGTCAGCTAAACTAATGTTTGTCCTGGTCAGTGTCACTGGTGAGGCCTGAAGCCTTTCCCAGGCAGCACAAGGCAGGCAATGGAAATCTTAATGATTTAATGTTTAAAAACGCATAGCTAAGATAATCCAAGTCAGAAACATGAGATTGTGTAGTGTTTTTGCCATATGCCACGAGCTGTGAGTAACTACAAGACTGAAGCTTAAGCACTTGTCACACCCACTTAATCATTTAATGCGGTATTAGCTGCCTTGTCTGTGTGTGATTTTTCACATGAGCAGTTGACCAGAGCCGCTGGGTAAGAAATGTTGCTTTGTTATGCTGGACGCGTAGCCTCCTCCGTTACGAAGGTGGCCGACGGTGATACAGCAGTGAGTAATTCCCTGGGACCTCCTGGCCTTTGTGGCATCGTGAGACCTAACGTTTGTCCCGTTTCGGCCGGAAGTGTGACGACACCCGCCAGATCAGGAGGGGGCGGGGTGTCAGTGATCCATACTATCAGGTGTCTCCTGGCCCCATGTAGACGCTGACTCACGGGCCTCACTCACAGCTTTACCCCCTGGGAGGCAGAGCTGCCCCCCCCCCATGCCCTGATTGGGGCTGTTTGTCCTCCCTCTATTTCAATAGTACCCACATCAAGCCTGATAGTCACCTATGGCTGGAAGTGAAAACTCACGATTTGTCATAAACATGGGATGAAACTAAACAAACCAAAATGTTTACACGACATGAGGACTCATTGGTGTGTGTATATAGAGAATTAACAGGAATACAGCCATTAAAAAGTATTATCAGGTCAAATAGCTTTCTGTTCCCTTTTCATTGATCAAGTTATTGGAAAAGCCCTAGAATGAAGTGTACGTAATATGATAAATATGTCTTACTGGAATTCCAGTCTGGTTTCAATAGAGGTGAATATCAAAAATACATATAGATACATATCTATACATATCTTTAAATAGAAATGTCCTGTTTAGCACAGACTGATTTAATCCTTAATGCAATGATGTGAAGTAACATCATTAATGAAGTCCACAAAGCTGGAATATTTTGATTACTGTAGCTTAATCAAAGACCAGCAGGCAGTGTAGTGGTTAAAGACACGGACTCCTAATCTCACGGCTAGCAGTTCGAATCCCAGGAGGCTTGCAGTTGTACTTTGAACCAATGTACTTAACCTACAATGCCCCGGTAAAATAGAGGGCTGTAAAAATAAGCCGAAATGTTCGATTCTCAAAATCCGGTGGAGTCGGGACATCAAAAGCGAGCATGGCGTTTACCCCTTGGCACTCTAGGACAAAGTCCTCAGATCCCTTACTGTAATCCCATCTATGCGATCGCCTTTGTCATCACTGTTTCCCGGCAGATGTGAGACACGTCAGTGAGCACCTGTCATAGCTGCTTTAAAGCCCCCCTCCCACCGGAGTCCGCTTCAACCCTCCGTGACGCTTGGTGGTGGCCGGGCAGGGGGGTTTCGGAGATAGTGTGACTCTGAGTCATTTAGGCACATTAAAGGCCATGGCATGTTTAGAGTGCCCACCAGCCTGCGTTCCTCTGTCAGTAACTATGACCTCAGTCTGCTTCTACAGTATTAGTTACTGCATAGAGAGATGAATCACTTGGGTGTATGTGCATTCAGTGGGGATATTTTTATGATGTATTCTAAGTCTTTATAGCCTCGTTTTTGTACAAAAAGTCCATGGGAAACTTAAAACTGTAAAGGAAGTGTGGAACAGCTCCTGTGCACCTTAGTGGCTGAGAATATTGAAATGTGACTTTACTGCCCTCTGTCCAGCAGAGGTGTAACTACAGGCACCAATTCATATTACAAGGATTGGCTATTTGGAATTATTGCGGCCTATCCCCCTAAGAAACATTATGTGACCATGTTATTTCTGTATAGTGCATTGTTTGTTTAGGCAGGAGTATGCTCATACCTTCAAGCCACAGCTAGTCTACTATCTGTGGATGCTGGATCTTCCCAGATCTTCCCACCGAGTTTGGGAAATGGTGATGAAGTGATCAACACACATCTGTGCAGTAACAGAGACTCTTCTCAAAGGAACCTTCATCTATTTCATACACAGAACTTTGTTTCAGCTGCAGTTACATTTTCCAGTAACCTGCTTTAATTTCCAGTTAGTGTCAGTAAGTGGTGTTGGGAGAAATGAGGCTTTGGAGGCCACAGTGGGTACGATTGTCTTGTCTGGTTTAATCCTGTGGGATAAACCTGTTGACGATGGGAGGTACACTGCAATCCCAGCGTCTAAAATGTACCTCTCCACGTCTGTGTCGTGCAGGAGATCGGCGATGTAGAGAACTGGGCTCGCAGCATCGAGATGGACATGCGGACCATTGCCACAGCGCTGGAGTACGTCCATAAGGGCCAGCTGCAGGCTGCCTCCTCTTAGTGACGCCCCCCTACACCTTGTAGACCGACACACAACAGGGATGTGGCTGGGTCGTTGGCTGACGGCTGGCCCCTGGTTACACCCCCCCCATGAAATTGACAGTACGAACTCTCGTATGCTGGAATGCCTTTTGCGTCTGTTGTGGGGTGTGGTAACGCAGGCGGGTTGGCAATAAGCCTATTACAATGTTGACAAACACAGTGGTTCCCGCTGGCACCTGTGCCACAGAGTAACCAGGCTTTGTCTCACACTGGGGTCTTTTCACAGTATCTTCTCGGGGATTCGGTGTGGAGCAGAATGGATGTATGGGTTGTGTAACATGTCTTTGGAAATAAAAACCGTTAAAGCATTCATTTAAAAGCTGCACTCCTCCTCAGCTCTCATAGATTTTTATTATTTTTTTTTTTAAATTAAGAGCTGAAAAACTATTCTTTTATTGTTACTTTAGCTTGCTATGTTGCGTCAATAACTGAGTTACTTTGGGCTTTATCGTTCTTGAACATAAGCTTTCTGCATGGCGTGCTTGAGAACAAGCATACACATTGAATTTAGGATTGCCGCGGACCATTTGAGTCACATGGTGGAAGGACATGCTTGGGGATAATTTTATTTTTCTGGCTGCATATTGCTGGATTTAGTCACAAAAATATTTAGATAAAGGTCATCTAAATGTGTTCATTAAACAGCCAATAAGTTTGATTCTGCCTTGCTACCTCTTTGGTGATGTTTTTCCAGACCATATTTGTATTTTGGTTACACACATATTTGCAGCTCCATTAATTATATGAGAGTGAGACTAATCTGCTTTTGATTTTGGACATTTGGCTGTCAACTTTTTTAATGGAATGATCCATCTCAACAGACCAAAGAGGTGAATGCTTATTCTTATTTTGTTTTTAGTATTACATTCCTCTTTTTAAATAATAAAGATGAGACCACAGTACATAAGTAAAGGACACAAACATAAAATGGAATATATGCATTTTATCTGTATTTCTGTTAAAGCAATTTTTAGGAGGAAAATGGTCCGTTGAACTCTATTTCCATCCATTTATCCATCTATATTCAAACACCAGCAACATAGGAAGTGATTTGCATTTAGAAATTCACTTGCTTGATATCTTGACGCCATTCTGTCAAGGTAATCTGATGTGACTATTTGTCATTTCGTAAAACAGTCCTTAGCAAACATGAAGTCCAGTTTCAACCAACACATCTTGCGTTTTAAGTTAAGAATATTTTGAAAGAACAGATTTAATACCTATTCAGTAATCGTGTGATTTATACAGTAGTGCAACAGCGTGCATCTGACATTTTGCTGGGTAAAGACCGGAATATATTACCGGATGATGCGGTCTGAGATGAGATTGGCGTTTCTGCACCTTGGCAAGACCTGACATTTACTATGTGTGCTGTTCTGCTAGGCCACGTTCACATTACAAGCCTCATTGTTCAATTCCGATTTCTTGCTCAGATCGGATCTGCCTATTTTGACAGTTCACATTCATTATTACAAGGGGCCTGTATCTAACTGTAACGTGAACGCATCTGTCCTCCAAAACGGCACGTATGCGCACAATGATACGTTTTTGCATGAGTCACGTGTCACCAACAAAAAAAAAAGTCACAGCCAGTTTCGTTCATGGCCGCGCTCTGTCATTTCTTTGGCAATTGTTTCGAAAACAAATCAGTTTCGGTAGGTTCCTTCCAGGTTAGCTTGAAGTGATTTATTTTCCCAAATATCCAATAAATCGACAACTTCCCCATCCTTCCACTGACTGCTCTCCTCCATTGTTCTTTTGCCTTGCTGCCGGCTGAAACCGCACAAGCGTATAGGCAGAAAAACCACATGAATTTGAATCTGACCGTTCCCATTCATGTCACATGGTCATAAATCGGATACGCATCCGATCTAGGACCACATATGAAAGTGAATCAAATCTGATGTGAAAAGATCGGATTTCTGTGTTCACACAGCCCTGAAAAAAAATCAGATCCGTGTCACATTAAGGCAAAAAAAAAAAAATCTGATTTGAGTCACTTCAGCCTGGTAATGTTAATGGTTCCAGAGAAACAGTAAACCATTTGGCCTGGCCGTGCCGGGGTTTCAAAACTCTTCTGGTTGGTGTCTGTGTTCTCCTTGAAAAGCCCTATTCGTGTCAGATTTCACATTTTAGTTGTGTCCTCCCTTGTGTGCTAGCTGTTGGCATTTTTCTAGAACACAAAGAGCTTTTAAGAAATGAACAGCCCGGAAAAAATAAAGTCAACGACCAGTGTTTGGTCTCAGGCTCCACTGCCATTCTGCGCTTGTAACAGCACCCCAAACCCCCCCCCCCCCATGTCTCATGTCTAGCACTCTTAAGGATTCGACCTCAGCTGGTTCAACAGTTTTAAAGTACTTCATTAAAATTCCTTACTTTATATTCAACATTGTGACGTTTAAAGGAACTGTGTAGAAGGCTGTCCCTGTTGATGTCTGAAGGACCATTTTAGGTTCGGAGCATATGGTCACCTGTTGGCACGGCGAATGACAGGAGGAGTGATAAAAACGTGTGGCATTTGGATTCCTTTAGGTCTGTATAATTAACTATCACGGTGTAACGGAACGTAAATGGGCTACCGGGAGCTTCGGAGCGGACTCAATATCTTATTGCCATCACCTGAAACTGCATGGACACCGAAGTCTGCTTCTGAAGAGACCACGCACAAACACCCATACGGTTTGTTTGTTTGTTTGTTTGTTTGTTTATTTATTTTGCATAGGCGAGATTCCACTAATATTGAAAAGCAGCCAGAATGTGGTGCTCGGTAAGTGAAATCAAGAAATGCCAGGATCTGATCAACTGCCACACCACCTTTTTTTTTTTTTTTTTTAACGGAACGATTTAACTAAGAGAATAATGCTCTTTTTGTCCTTATGCTGTGCACCATCCCAGACAACCTGGCTTTGGTTATCTAATCTCAGACACGCAGGCGCACACACCGTGGAATATAAATCACAGATTTGTCTAAGACATACAGTAGATAGTTATAGGCAGTCAGATCGACAGTGAAGAAGCAGGGACCAAAACAAGATTCAGAGGGGAGATCCGTGTGTTTGTCATCTTAAAGGGAAACCCTGAACAAAAGCAGAAAGGTATGTGGTTCTTTCACACATATGTGCATTTTGTAAAATGATTACAGTGGCCAGCATTTTCAAGACAGGTTGCTGTGTAATTGTCGTGAGCGGGGTAAAGGTTTAAAATTTTCTATAGTTTGTATTTCTATTTGTTTTCATTTGTTTAGAGTTTTTGAGTTTATTTTCTGAAAATAGCTAGTTTTAGTTTCGTTTCATTTAGATATTTTTAGTTTAATTGTGAAAGTCTTAATGTAAGCATAACTGCAAACAATTGGGTTAAGGTAAAACGTGTGATTTGTGATATAAATGTATAAATAAAGCCATATGCTGAACAGCTACAAAAACAGTCATCTTCGGCGACATTAAGAGTACATTCAAAATGGCTTACTGTATCGATTTCAAAAATGCTGTCAAACTCCAGATATTGGAACTACCTCCTCCTGCCATATGTGCATATGGGAATGAAAGTGACTGTGAGAAATCGACGTGCATCATCATTTGTCGAGTAGCTTCCTATTAATCTTCAGCCTGAAGACCAGCTGTTCAGAAAAGTGATGGCCCTATTAGTAAAACCAGACAATAGTAGTTCCCACAGCACCGTGCACCGTCTAAAGAGCTCCCCAATGAAAACACAGAGTGTGGCACCGACCACCCCGATTGCATATCACTCCACTAACCCGAAAGTACTAAAGCAGCAGAAAGCAACTAGTAAATGTCGCGCTGATTTTGGTTCCTGACAGAGTCGATCAGTGGGAATGATGGTAAGATTCTGCATGTGCTAGGCCTACGATAACCTTAACGCGAATCACTCTTTCAAAAACTTCAAAACAATCGAAGAAGACGTCTCGGGCTGGTGCTTCGCTCGGGAATGGTCACAATATACTTTATAACTTGAAATTTAATTTTAAATTTTTTCTATTTCTGATCATTTAAGCAATTTAGCCCGCGTATATAGGTCTAAAGCAGCGAAAATGATAAGAAAAGTTAATCTCCAACCGAAGTACGTTCATAACATCCAAAATCTTCAAGCCGCTTATTCTGGCCTGGGTCGCGGAGTTATTTATTATGTTAAATTAAATTATAAATTGTTTATTAATGCGAGAGCAGCGGAGCCGAGATGCTGCACAGCACTGCCACCTAGTGGCTAACTCGTGCTCGCGGCAATGTCGAATATTTGACGAGTTGCGGCTGCGTTCGGAGAGCAGTTGTACCGGGATTCCTTCACCCGGGTCCGGGATACGGATATGCGTGAATTAGGTCACCGGTTACTTCTACTATTTGCAACAGTAAGTCAGCGTAGCCTAGGTTGCAACACTTTGTACCCCAACAAATTGCACCCCATCCCGCCCCCCTTCCCCCCCCCCCCCCCCCCTCCCCCCCCCCCCCCCCCCCCCCCCCGCCCCCCCCCCCCCCCCCCGTCCCCTCGCCTGCCGGTC
>JAACJT020000105.1:2452979-2466152 GCA_009936485.2 Gymnarchus niloticus
TCTCTTCAACTTTCAACAAGAACACCGGCATCGCAATGGGAGCCACGTTTGCCACCCACCAAATTCCCCCCCCGAACCCCCCCCCCCCCCCCGCTATTGCTCATTTCCGCCGGCGGTACCCGCAGGGTCGCTCATTTCTCTAATGACTTTGATCATTCAAGTTTTGCGCCCTTATAAATTGAAGTTTTGAGGATATGGACTTTTGTGATACCTCTAAAGTTGCTAGGTGCCGTTTTTTCACCATTCTGCACCTGCCCTTCAAAAGTCTCTGCACGGCCTTGATTAGCAACAGAAAAGGGATCCACTTTAATGCTAAATGCAATGAAAATAGCAAAACAAAAGATCTGTTTCTCTGAAATTCTATTTTGTTTTATTTTCCGTTGTAGTGGACAAAATCGTTTCATTTTATAAAAGGTATCAATGAGTACAAACTGACTACACTCAACAGCGTTAAACAAAGTAACCCTTCGATGTCATAATCTTTGCTTTTGAAATATGAAAGACATGTATATGTGTTATGTTAAAATGCACTGCTTTTTATGAGTCTCTCTCCGTGTGACTCAAAACCATCTATGAAAATCATGTGGGTCATCTCCCACCATTGTTTAGTAATGTGGAACACTGTAGATGTGACAAGCTTTCATGCACTTGAGGTCAACTGAAAGATGAATGTTTATATGTTGCTATATGATATTTGAATTTTGAACCTTTTACCTGCGGGTCAGAAAGTGTTGAAATGAGTTGTTCCACACTTCTTCTGTAGTCGCCTCATACACATTAAGGGCTCCGATATTTTTTTCTGGTTTTTTTTTTTTGCATGGTCATATATGCATTCTGAAATGTAAAATGACTAGAGAAAAGTCTTACAGTTAACAGTTATTGACAAGTGCTGATGCCTTAGAACTCGAGTTTGTTGTCCTTATTCCTTTGTGTTTGTTTTTGCCTTTTCCTTTTTTATCAGGGCACTCGTGATTTCATTTTTCCATTTTCGTGATGTGACAGCTTCTTCAACACTGCATTTTTTTTCACGCTTATAATCCTCGATGCTGCTAATAGGTTTCGGCCCACAAGAGGCTTATAGAAGTAAAGCTTTTGAGTTGTTCTGGAAAATAATGACTCTCTGTAACCTTTCATCCTAGCTCCGGGCTCTTGTTGTTTCGTAAGACACTAATCCAAAAATATCTCGTGGGTTTTCATTAACATTTGTTGCACACTGGGCCTCTGTCGTTGTTGCCATGGCTCCGGTCTGTCATTTTCATTAAGGCGTCAGACCTTGCGGTCTTATTTTATTTGATATCTCCTGATTTAACAAGGATATTACAAAGAATGTTTTAAGTGATTATTGAAAATGGCTAGATTTCTCAAAGGGAATCAAGAGGAAAAAGTAATTCTTCAAATACGTTCTGATCAAAAAATTTTCCTGTAGCGCCTTTCTAAGAGTTTTTGTTGACGAGTAACAAAGATTTGACAACAACATCATGGGTTGAAATTAAACTGGATTAAGAAGAGCATCGCCAGCCAAAATAAGAGCTGTGAATGTTATATGATATTAAGAGTGGAAAAAACAAAAGATGAAGGAGATGGGGGACAAAAAATAGGGTGTTTATATAGAGTGATGCAAATGATCCAAGGGCAAGTGGAGAAACTCAGGCAAACATGGGATGGGCTTCACTGCATGACCGAAGATCATGGAAAACAACACAGAGAGACAAAGCTGACAATCGAATCTGAAATAAAGAAGACTATATACAGGGTACAGTAAGCCTGGGATGTATACCAAGAAGCAATGAAATGCCCTGCACAACATGCCAGTTCATTGCAGAATACACAAACACCCTCAACAGGTGCTATAAAGATACCGAGCCACCTAATCACAAGTCTCCGGGTTGATTACTCAGATGAAACCCCCACAAGATGGGGAGAACATGCATCTTTAAACACAAAGCATTGGTGCCATTTGAACCCCCAACACCGGAGATTAAAAGTGACACAAATCCACAGGATATTTGATGTACGGTGGGCTCCATCATGTGGCCACATATGGTACTGCAGCCTCATCCTATGGAAACCGCTACGCTGAATCAGAGGAAATTTACAAAGCTGGGTCTAACAATTTTAACAAAGCTCACACAATGCATCATGAAACTTGTACATGGTTTTAATGCAGTCTCTACCTGACAAATCTAGTTAAACAGTCTGAAGCATGTTATTACATATTTACCAAACACAAAACTGCGACATTTGTATACACAGTACCGAATGCTGGGTGGTGTGTGGCTTTGAGGATCTAGAATCTGTGCCACAGTTTGGAAGGTTGGAATTAACCAATCACATCACTCTGTCTAGACCAAGGCCCTTAACCCCAAAATCGGCTCCATGGCTGACCCCAGGTTTCACTTTCACCTGTATGTTTATCTTTCGGTGTCCAATAAATCAAAGCATACATATGAACCTGTACACATACAAATGGCGAATGAAGAAGTGTCTTATGTGTGTCAGTCTTTAGTCAAAAGGGTTTAAATATGGTAGTGGACACATTCCAGATACGCTGAGATATTTCTTATCATTGTTCTCATGGAGTGAATTTATTGATTTATAATGTTTGAGGTAAGAGTTTCCAGTGTGGACAGCATGGAGGATGCCTGGATGTATGGGGTGGTGGGCCTGTTGGCCATCTGGCTGCTGCTCTGGCGGTGGAGGGACAGCCTGGTCATCTCGGACATCGAGCAGAAGTACGTCTTCGTGACCGGCTGCGACTCGGGCTTCGGGAACCTGCTGTGTAAGCGGCTGGACCGCCGCGGCTTCCGCGTGCTGGCTGGCTGCCTGACGGAGAAGGGTGCCGAGGAGCTGCAGCGGGCCAGCGGGCCCAACCTCAAGACCTTCCTGCTGGACGTGACGGACAGTGGCTGCATCCAACGAGCCGCTGAGTGGGCCAGGGAGGAGGTGGGGGACAGAGGTGAGGGGACGACATTTGAGATCCCCAAGTATGTTCACAGCTATCAGTGAGGCTTTCATCTGAAACAGCCCACATGTATGACTTTATTTTGCCCGTTTCTTTGGCTAGATTAGCTCAGTACCCTACTGTTCTATTTTGTGAAGAAATAGTTGATATATATATTAGTGATGGGACAAATGAGGCTTCAAAACCTGTGGTGGGTAGGAGTATCCCACACTACCAATCAATGCTGACTTTAGCCCCAATAAAAAACAACACTGTAACCAAAGAGAAGGGGGCAGAGCCACCGTTGATTGGTAGTTTCTGATACTCCCACCCACCATGGGTTTTGAAGCATCACTTAGTGCCAGAATTGATTGGTTAGTTCAGGATACTCCCACCCACCACCTGTTTTGAAGCTTCATTTTTCCGGTTACTAATATATACTATACAATATTTATCATCTTCCCCTAAATCTCCTGTTCTTTGAATGAGTGCTAATAGCATGTTGCATATTTGAAGAGCAAATTTCCAAAAGTCATGGACATATCCTCAAAATGTATTTTCGAGAAATTTTTTTTTTTTGCCTTAATACTTTTGACACATGGAGTAAATTAAGTTTTATTTTAAGCTTTACTATGAATGATGGCATGTCCCATATAGTGAGGCTGCATAATAGGGGGTCATCGGCAGTCAGATCAAAAATCATTAAAAAAATGAACTAAGTGAGTTGCGGAAATAGTCTCTTTGATCAGGTCAAGCTCCTAGCCCACCCACTGATTCCTGCTGCTTGCGGTTAAATGATATTTGGTGCCTCTAACATATCCTACTTCCATTCCCCATTAAGACAGATGGTTTATAAGGCAGAAATAACCTGAATGGTCCAGCCAGCTTCTGGCAAGAAAGGCTAAGCTGTAGTCGTGGTTGCCCAGGTCTGTGGGGCCTGGTCAACAACGCCGGCCGGTCCAGCCCCATGGGCCCCACGGAGTGGATGTGCATCGAGGACTTCCAGAGCACGCTGAGGGTCAACATGACGGGTGTCGTCGAGGTGACGCTGGCCTTCCTGCCACTGGTGAAGAGAGGGCGTGGCCGGGTGGTCAACGTGGCCTCCGTTCTGGGCAGGGTGGCCGCTAACGGCGGTGGATACTGCATGTCCAAGTTCGGGGTGGAGTGCTTCTCAGATTGCCTCAGGTTATTTCGATTTACATAACAGAGCATCCAAACAAATGTGATTCAACGTGAAATCTGTCTGTCTTTGTTCAGGGTTTTTGTGTTGGCTTTCCACACCATCCTGGGGATGGTTTTAGGGTTATAAGTCCTCACTGGGACAGCAAACCTAGAAATGTTACCCTGTGGGTACATCTCCACAGCATTCCTTATTTCAAAACATCACAGAACCTTCTTATCACTTTTCCCAATTTAGAGTTTTCGTAGGCTGGAGTTGTGCTGTTATGTTCCATTAAAGTGAGTACCACTGTGGAGCCTCAAAGGGATGGGCAAATGATTGTGATTGCAAATGTGCACCTTTGTGCAGCTGAAATTCATCCTTAAAGTTAGCAGGACATACCTGAGATTTATGTTTATATTGGGCTGTTGGGCTCATCTGTAATGGTGCATTTTTGACATTTTGAACTAAGAAGCAGTCTTTAGACTATATTTGATATCTTCCAGATATTTATACTAGAAAGAAGTCTTCAGTTTGAATGAACAAAATTAAATATAATTTGATAGATCAATTGGGGAAAAAAACCGAGTCTTGCCTTTCCCAGGAGGGACATCCACTACTTTGGTGTCAAGGTGTGCATCATTGAGCCGGGATTCTTCAAGACAGCCATCACCAGCCTGGACCCCCTGGAAAGTGATCTGCACCGCCTGTGGAACCAGCTGAGCCCCGAGGTGCGGGAGAGTTACGGGGACAAGTACTTTGACGACTGTGAGTGTGCTTCGGCGTGCATTTTCACAAGTTCTTCAAACTCAAGATGGAGAACCAGTCTGATAACGCTCCAATCTGCTGACATGCCTGCAGCGTTCTCTGAAGACGTTTACTTTTTAATCCCTCCATCCATCTTCCATAAGCGCTTATTCTGAAGAGGGTAACAGTGAGCTTGGAGCCTCTCCCTGAAAGCTCAGGGGAGGAGGCAGGGAGCATCTTGGATGACATATGGGTTGTTCCAACTGTCCATTGTAGCCAGTGATTTACTATGCAGTGTTCTGCTGGGGAACAACACGATGAAGGGGAACAACATGATGAAGGGGGACACACTGCAACTAAAAAAACTGGTCAAGAGAGCGAGCTCTACTACATCTTTGACCCCAAGCACCCTAGAGGCAATCTCAGGACACTATAAAAATCAAGTGAATTGAAAGGGGATGATGGAAAACCAACGTTGCCCATCCTCTAGACAATGTTCTACCCATAAGGACCTTCAGCTGTTGACTCACCCCTCACGATGTATCAATTCTCTCAGCACCCATAAGATGGTACAGTGCCTGGTCCCACTGGAACAACGCTCACTCTTGCCAACTGTAATTATAAATACATATTTTTCCTGGAGCACTTCAGGTTAGATATCTTTCTCAAGAGCACTACAGCAGAGGCACCTCCTGAGGCTTGAACTAACAAATTAAAGACATGGTCCTGAAACCTGAAGGTTGCTGGGCCTAGTCCCAGGAGGGGCTTTGCTGTTGTACCCTTGAGCAAAATTCTTTGTCCAGTAAAAATATCCAGCTGTATAAATGCGTGAATAGACATTTTGTTGTGTGTGAGCTGGGGAATGGATCTAAGTGTGGAGATGAACGAGCAGGACACGGGAAACCAGGGAATAGCAAAGGGGCATTATCGGATTTTAGAATGGCAAGGTACGAGCCAGAAAAAGGCAAGGGTGAATGAGGGAGACAGCGGGGGAACTAATACCAGGGCAGCACAAAAGGGAATCCTCAGAACAGGAAAACCCATGGGACATGAAACAGGGAACACAAGGACAAGACCTGATAGTCAAGGCTAAATAGACGTTAGGTAAATTAGGAGCAGGTGAGTCATGGGCTGCGTTGAGCTGGTTCTGGAGCTCCCTCTGGTGGTGAACCAGGAGACGACGTGACACATTTTGGATTAACAACGCTAAAGCAACTATGTGTTACAAACAACTAAATAAAAACGTTATGAAAAAAGAAAAGTAACTCCAAGGAATGATTATTTCTGCTTTAACTGAGTTGTCCTGTGATGAACTGCCATCCCATTGTGCTGTGCTTCCTGGGATAGGATCCATATTCTCTGTGACCCTGCATATGAAAAAGTGGATTGATGGATGGATGGATGGATGTACAATTCTTCATACATTCTTCTTTCTCCCACTTCTCACCCCTGGACTCGCTCCGACCCTGAAACCATCATAACTCCAGATATCAAAATCCAGCGGCTGTTCATGAACCTCTTGTGTGATGCGGACCTGAGCAAGGTGACCAACTGCATGGAGCACGCACTGACGGCCCGGTACCCCCGCACCCGCTACAGCGCCGGCTGGGATGCCAAGGTGGGCTGGATCCCGCTGTCCTACGCCCCGGCATTTGTTGTGGACACCTTGCTCAAGGCTATAATGCCACGACCAGCTCAGAGTGTTTAGAGAAGCTAACTGACTGTGAAGGTGTAGAGGTTGGGAACATGCATTGAAGACAGTTCTGTAATTTTACAAAGACCCATCACATGCACAGTCCACATTTCTGAAAATTATTCTCTTTGGATTATCTCTGGTGTGCAAAGGTGTTATTCATCCATCTATTCATCCACCCATCCATCTTCTAACCACTTATCTTGGTTAGGCTTGCAGGAGGGCCTGCTGCCTATTCCAAGCAGAACTGGGCACAAGGCTATGGTACACCCTGGACAGAATGCCAGTCCATTGCAGGGCACATACAAAATCATACACTATGTTTGACTTAAAGATACCAGTCAGATTAAAAGCATGTCTTTGGACTGTGGAAGAAACACACAAACTCTACATGCACCAAGCAACAGTGGGATTCAAACACCCAATCCTAGAGGTGTGAGGCAACAGTACAACCTACTGAGGCGCTGTGTCACCCTACAGTGGTGTTACACGAACGTAAAAATACTTCACTGTGCAGTCTGAATAGTGACAACTGGCTCCTCCTAAGAGTCCTCACGTCCTCTCCATACCCTTCGAGCTTATTAACACAAGCGTAAACATGCATTAAAATGAAGAGCCAAAGTCATCTGAGGAGTGGCTAAGTTGTTTGCCTTTATGTTTGAAGCCCAAGCATTGATGATACTGTCTTTTGATGAATAAGAATCCATTATTAAAATAAAAAAACCTGTTTTTTAAGGATGTGAAACTTGAAAATATCCAAATCACTCGTGAAATTCTGCAAATATCACAATCCACGTTGAATCAAACCAGTGCTTACTTTTCTAAAATAACATTCCTGTAATATACATATGTAAATTGTCAGTTAACCAATAAAAGCGGGAATCAGCAGAATAACAGTCGGGTGGCCTTTTGCATAGGAATGGCTTAAAAAACTTATTTCGCTTTAATCCATATAGATTAGTGTAATACCCATATAGATTACGGGCTACAGAAATCTCAGAGGACTTCAGGCAGGGGGTCATAATTGCTGATTGACATTTTTGGGTTCCTGAGTCACATTTGCATACCAACAGCACACAAAGTCATAAAGAATAAAGTTGTTTGACTGCAGGGGCACGAACATAGATCCTCAGATCTCCTTTGGATATCCATATTCATGCCTCAGCAGCAGACCAATATTACTGAAACTTATTATACAATGTACAGTACATGCATGTGTATTTTTGTAGTACGCAGTTTCACACATACAGTATATATTTCAATGTGGAGAATCGGAGAATTTTACACAAATTATTTAAACACCTTTATTTATGTTACTTAGATCAATGAGAGTAATGACAGTGACCTAATAAATCTGTAAAGTCACACTACAATATGAGACCCAGGCATAAAGACCTAGACTCTACAAACGTTTAGATCTCAGGAACTTACGGCCCTATAAAAAGCTCCTAATCTGAACGACCCCAAAGAAATCCTACCTTTGACAAAAGGGAAAGACGGCTGTTCCTTCAGACGAAAAGAAGATCAGGGATCTGGAGGGGAAGTATGTCGTTGAACAACTTGGATTTCATCTTGGATTTACAGATTTTTAGTATATTGTACAAACTTGCCGTCTTCAGCCTTGTGTGTGTTTGTGTATTTGCCTGTTGTTTTTGAATCACATTGTTTGTATGCCGTATTTGGTGAAGTTCTCCCTTAATTATGTATCCCACAATGGGGGTGAGTGATGGTTTGTTTTGTATCATTTCTACAGAGGGAGTTATGGAGGTGAGTTTTGTTGTATTTTTCCTTCTTGTTTTGTACTGTATAGGTTAGTTAATTCACTTTTATTGTTAGCCACCAGTGTTTTGTTTGTTGTTTTGGTACTAGCTTACCATGGATTCACTTGTGACAGTGATGCTACATAACAGATAAGAAACTGTACGACAGGCTGACTTCTAGCTTTGCCTCGATCTCAGTATTCGATACAATAAATGACAATATTAAAGCCTAGTTGTGAGGTTTCCTTGCCTGAACAGGAATGCATTGACTGAATGGTAAACTGAGTGCTGGCTGAAAAGGTTCTTCAACCATCCATAAAACGGCATGAATTAGCTATGGCTTCATATGTAGCCAATCATCAAAGTTATTAAAATCAAGCTAAACACATTGATATAAAATAAACAAAACACAACTCAATTCACACAACACATTAAGCACCAATGAAGTAATATTGTAGCAATTGTAACAACGGCTTGTTTTAATGTATATATTTTTAAATGTATATCCAATAAAGAAAGGTTTTGAGGAATTAGCATATAGTTATTAAGATACTTAAGCATGTTTCAGAAATAAAAATGTTTCCTACATTTCAAGTTATCCTTGTTAGTAATCATTGGGCAGAAAATTCTTAATTAGCCCTTTCATGTTTCGTGCTTACTACAGTGGGCAGCTGTTTAAAACCCTTTATCTAATATATGGACCGTTTTCAAGTTAAAAGTTGCATGGAATCCTCTTTATAGGACGTTTCCCCCAAAGGAGCAAAGGTTTCCATTGTGATTGTGATTCACTGTCAGTCTTATTAGTAATTGCTTGTAGTGAATACATGCTGTACAATTCATACAGCTTTCTAAAAAGAACAACTGAAGAATTATCACTTCAAAATATTTTTAATCCTGAAAGAAGCATGGAAAAGAATAAAAAAATGTCAAAAATCTCAGCCAGTCATAATTCATGCATGAAAGAATTAATTGTCATAAGCACGGTTGTCATTGTTCCATAAATAAGGCATGACGAGTTTTCACAATTAGAAGTTGACAAATTTAATGCTAACTTCAATCTGAATGCAAAAAAAAAAAAGACTGAAATATTACCCATTTGGTCCCCTTCATAAGATGCATATTGAAAAGTGTTTAATAGCATCTAGAACAGTTGTCCTAAAGCAGGTTTTCTTAAACTTTTTAATAAGAGGACCTAAATACCAAACTTGCTGCCATGTTAGGACCCAAAAGAGAATTAGCACAATGTCAGCAGAGCCACACATAATCATGTGGCGACCCATGGCAATCACAGGGGACCCAGAGTTTAAGAAACTCTACCCTAACTGAAGCATCCACATGACATTTATTTGGCGGTGTCATGTAAACGCCGAAGCAGCTTTGTAGAAGTGACTCGATCATCACCCTAGTGCTGTGAGGTCTTCAGGAAAACCATTTTAGATATAGCGCCTAAAGCTCAGGTGTCAGCAAATGTCCGTCAATTCATTATTTAAACTCGGGATGTTCTTCTCATTGGTTCCTTCAGTAGTTTGCTGCCACCTCACCGTCAGCCAGGAACCCAGTGATCCACTACCATGTCACCATGTGCCTTAGATAGTCTCAGTCCTCTTAGTGTCGAGTGGCAATAAGACGCAGGAACAATAACGAGACATACTGATCAGCCTTTGCAAGATCACACATTTAGATTTGACGGGACACCTGGACCATACTGTGTATTGATTTTGACTGTTTGTGTCACACATTCTGACCCAAAACTATGTATTCTTTGAAATCTATTCGTGTTTCTAACTTGGGAGTTTTAAAGCTCTTAGTTAAAGATGCAGCAAGAAAGGTTTTGCACCGGTGCGACAACAGACGATCCTATTGTTCGGCAGCTCAGAATAATTTCTTTAAGGAACCAGTTGCTTTGGACCGGGACCAGTCGAGCCAGTGTCACGAGTAAGTGTTTTATGGAAACTACCAGGTTGGTACTGTAAATAATCCACATAGTAGCAAGTCATTCCTAACCACCGGAGGGAAAAGATATAAATGTCGGATACGTATGTTATCCAATGTACGTGTCAGCAACAGTTAAACTGCTAGAAATTTAACAGCATGAATTTGTTTTATACAAGTGGGTGGATATACAGTATGATTTGGTGTTGATTTATTACAATACATGAAAAACCACTAAACTTTATGAGTGAAATGTTACGGCGTATAGTTACGTACGAAAGAAACTTGTAACGGTTTTGGCATCGCTGTAACTTCGGGACTTTCTTGAGAAAGGAGCTACATTTTCTTATTTTTGTGCAATTTCCCGCGTACCGAATTTCATTGAGTGAAATTCACAACTTAAACAAACTTGAAATGGAATTTGAAAGGCACAAGGTAATTCGCAAACGGCTGATTAATATTGCATCCGTTATTCGGCGGTTTTTGATGAACGGTTAGGTTTTTTAAGTAGTGCTTAAAAACGTCGAAACCTGAGGTTAATATAACACCTTTACGATCTATTTCTGTTGATTATAGTGGTGTTTTTTGCTTTCTTTTTATACTTTTATTCCCCTCAGTACACCTTTTCCATTTATGTGTTTACATTTAAGCAGGAACCACCGGCCTGTTCAACATATTCGCTTAACACTTGTTTATTAAATAAGTGGTTAGTGTGTCTGCTACACAATGGCATGTTGTGGCATGATCTACTGTTTTATATCACCTGGCAGGAGTGTAGCCAGAAAGGGGCTCTTTTGCGGAGTGGATGACATGCTTTTCTACACGATCACCGAGGGAGAAGAGAGGATCCCGATTTCCCGCTTCATTTCTGTGAGTTCAGGCAAAAAGCATGTCTTCTATAATCGCATATAGGCTGGACAAAATAATGGCCTAACTAGTAAAAATATAACAATATCAAGGACCTACTCAGTAGTAGGACAACTGTTTGGAATCGTAATAGCTTCAGTTTTTTTTGGAATGCTGTCATTTGGATCATAAACTGTGTGTAAGGGAATACTGATGCGTTCAAATAGAAAAGTCTTAAGTTCCCTGAAATATGAAGGAGGTGGAAATCTGCTCTGTACTCCCTCCCTTTCCTTGTTTATATCTGGTGACTGTGGAGGTCATGGAAGGCGTTTGACAACATCCTGGTGTTTCGGAAACCAATTCTGATTTATTTTTAGCATTGTGTGGGGACTTTATTATCTTGGGATATGGGAACATTATGAGGGAACTGTTTACACCATAAGGTGCACGTAGTCGTGTAAAACGCCTTCACATTCCTTGGTCATTAGATGATTATGCAGAACAATAGTCATAATGATTTGCAGAGGATGGCTGGCCTTACCAAGAAACTCTGTGGGTTCAAGTCACAACATAACCCTGTCCAGGTAGAAATGGAAATACATCTCATCAGACAATATTACTTTTTTCCGGATTCTGTGCTTCTTATACCTCAGTTCCACGTCATCGTACACTGGTTTTCAACATGAGCGACTTTCGAAGGGCAGCCCTGCCATAGATTTTCTCCTTTTAAGCCGACAACATGCAGTTTTGCAGTAATTTAGCTCTGGGGTCATTTTTGGGACCATGACTGTCCAGCTAAGTGTTTGTCTATCCTGGTGGTGATCTTCAGCTTGTGGCCCTTATTCCTTGTTGCTGATGCAGTCTATCCATTGTCGATATAAGCTGCCATGATTTTTGACTTTTGGGACTGTTCCTGTTGACACATTATATAGTTCTGCAGTTTTGTGACACTGACTCTTTGACCTCTGTTAGTTGCTTTGCGTTGCTTTGAAACCTCACTTATGAAAGTGCTGATTATCAGACTCCTTTTACAGCTGACACCAACTGCTTACTGGCATGCAGCCCAATATGATTCACATCTGTAGCTACATTGGTAATTCTGGCTTATTTAAGTGTTTTCATTTAATGTAATTGTCTTTCTGTCCTCCTCCATTTGCTCATACACAGATTAGCACGATGTTGGATGGCCAGTATATTTTCATTTCCACCGCGTGCCAGCTTTGCTGTGTCATAAGACAAGGCATTCGTGAGCCATATTAGTCCCAGCGGCGCCAGTGATGTTAATTACCGATGCCTTATTCAGTATGTGAAACACAAAACTGCTCCACTGTGATATCGGCCTGTCCGAAGATTTGGATCAGAGGTCGTGAAACTTGTTCAGGACCACTGGCTGCCGCCAACAGCTTTGATAGGGGCATATCAAACAACCAATTACATTAAAGGTCCATCTCCATCCACCGCCAACTTTTCTCAACATGTGCTGGCCCGTGTGTGAGAGGACGTCTCAGTGGCCAGCCTCAGTGCCCTTCACCCTATCATTTTGCTTGGGACAAGCCAACAGGACCCAGGTCTATTAAAAGACACCACAAGTTATGACATCTATTAAGGTGGCAGCCCCGCTCCCCCCACCCCCTGCTTTAAGCTCCACCCACCCAGTGCCCCTTGGTTCACATGACTGCAACTGAGGTATAGCAACAGGAAACAGTTTTGGCTGTGGGAAACTGTTGACAGTATTTTTAATGGACTATCTATTATTAAATTATAGAAAACAGAGAAAGAAATAGAACTATTTGCAATTTAATACAAATGAAACAGAAGCAATTATATCAGTTTAAAAATATATAAAGTTAATGTGCAACATTAGTGAGTTTGAGATATTTAGATTGAGATAAGCTCTTCAGAAAGGGAATTCTGAACGGATATCCTACCATTCCCTCGCTTTCATAGTTACCTCTCTTGTCGACTGTCCTGGTTCTGCGTCTGCACGGCTGGCCTACTGTTTAGCACAAGCGTCACATCCACTGAGTCTGTCTGAGCCACATCGTTGAGGCACTTTTCACATTTTTTGTCAGGAATCAGTGGAGGTAGCCATCTT